>JAVTVY010020324.1:0-79124 GCA_036873755.1 Hanleya hanleyi
TCTGATTCAAGAATAAACTGTGCTATGAATATTATTCAACTGAATATATCTGACTTGAAGTTGGTTCTTGTGGAACTGTTCAAATATTTGAAACTGTGATGCCAAGAAGATTACACTATCCGAAATAACTGGTTACAAACTGTCATCCATTAGAAAGTACATAAGTAATCTTAGAACGATTACACATGTCATCCATAGAAAATGGGGAATCACTAATGTCATCCTAAGATTAAGATATCACTGATGTCAACCATACAAATCGCTAAGACATCCAGTATCAGGAACGTCATCATCGATAGAGGTACAAGTATTCCATGGGAAGATTACAAGCGTCATCAGGCAGAAGATTATCAAGAATTCACAGATATACTACAGTCCTGGTTTACAGAAATCACAGATCGGTCATATAATACAAATAATGAACTGACTCTATTAAATATAAAGATAACAGTAGTGAGATAGTAACAATTCTATGATACAACGAGGGAGTAGCAGCAAAGTGATAGATACAAGAGGAAAGAGCGAGAATCCGAATCCAGTTGGTAGCGGCGTCTCCGGGGTTAAAGGAAGAAAATAGGCAAACGCTAAACTTAAATATTTTCCTATTGCTAAAACCGCTACAATTGGTGGCAGCGGTGGGATTAATGCATTCTGGGATAGCTGCATACTA
Source organism: Hanleya hanleyi (assembly GCA_036873755.1). Taxonomy (NCBI): domain Eukaryota; kingdom Metazoa; phylum Mollusca; class Polyplacophora; order Lepidopleurida; family Hanleyidae; genus Hanleya; species Hanleya hanleyi. The sequence continues at coordinate 671 of JAVTVY010020324.1, forward strand.
GACATTGAAAAGTTGTAATCAAAGACTTGTTATTATAAAGTGGTTACCGACATTGAACAAGTTCAACATGGATCTGGAAGAAGAAACAGTCGCCCATGATGACAGCGACGAAGCAGAAGTTATGTTCGGAATTCCGTTACATGGGGAGGAGTCTCTGAGATCGTCTCCACGTGAGGCCGGTTACGGGGACGGGTCTCACGTGCAACGTAGAAACATCAAGCCCGAAATTTACGGTGGTGACATCCCTTGGAAAGAGTATCTTCAGGTATTGAACACCATTGCCAGAATCAATGGATGGAACCGACAAGAAAAGGCAGATTTCCTTTTCACGCATCTGAAAGGTCCCGCAAGACAGTTAGTGTGTACCCTCAATGAAAGAGAGCAATGTGATTACAAACGACTTGTGGACATTTTGGATTCACGTTTTGGTCCCAGCGGTCAAGCCGAGCTATATCTAGCAGAGCTCAGAAGTAGACGACGTGGGAATAAGGAAACTTTACGAGAGCTTGGACAAGCGATTCGCAAGTTATCCATGTTTGCCTACCCAGACGTGTCATCAGAACAACAAGATAGACTGGCTAAAATACATTTTATCGATGCAATTGAAGATGCAGATACTCGTATGCAGGTGTACAGAGGCAAACCGGAGAATCTTCAAACAGCTGTTACACTGGCATTGGAGTACGAAGGTTATAAGAAGATACAGAGGCAAACCGGAGAATCTTCAAACAGCTGTTACACTGGCATTGGAGTACGAAGGTTATAAGAAGATAGAGGCTCAGCGAAGTGGTGTAACATCCAGGAAGTTTGTACGCGAAGTAGCTAAGGATACAACCAATAACAGCCTGGAAAATCGAGTTAAGAGAATCGAGGAACAGCTAAAATAGCTGACCAAGAGTAACAACCAAGGTCATCGGGGTTATTCAAGACGTCCACTGTCTAGTGTTGAATGCTACCGGTGTCATGAGTTTGGACACTACAGTTCTCAATGTCGCAACAACGGTAACCGTAAGTGAGCAGTCACATCATCTGCAGTCGGAAAACGCGATACAGCCGATCTGCCGAGGCAAAGATCGGTTGTGAAAGAATCACTGCCTCGACCACACGACTCTTTCAGGGAAAAAGAAAACTTACAACGAGACTCAATAACAAGAACGTTTCACAAGCAGGTTGCCAGTGAGTGTTCTGCAAACTACTCAACGGATCCAGCCAACGGTGAGAAATTGCCTATACTGGAGGTGGGAGTAAAGAATCCAGAAAATGGTCTGTACATTCCTGGTCGAATCAGGGACTTTGACATTTCATTTCTCATTGATACCGGGGCTTCAGTTACTCTTATATCAAATAATTTCTTCCCAGAATACCACTGGAAAATCGACCCACGATCAGACCAATTTCTGTGAGACTTTTTGCTGCAGATCATACACCGCTGAATATTCTCGGAACATGCGAGTTGGACTTGGGAATACTACCCCATTGTCATGAATGTCATCATTGCCAACATTCGCAACGACGGTATTTTGGGAATGGATTTCTTGACAAGTTTTAATTGTGAGATTCACCTGAAGAGCAGAAGCTTAACATGTGATGGAAACCAGATTTTATGCACAGGGCAAGACCGTTCTGAGAATTCTGGACATTGCCGTCTCATTGTTAGCCAAACTGTGACAATTCCACCTGGTCAACAGATGATGATTCCAAGTCGTCCAGTAGAGGGTTACCCTGGAACAATAGGGAAATGGACTTTATGTGAACCTTTGTTAGGGACACCTGATGATGTGCTACTGTTCGGGCGAACGCTCGTGGATAGTGAGGAAGAGTTTTATCCTCTGACGGTAATCAACCTCGGAACAGAACCTGAAGTTATCCATGAGGGAACTCCAGCCGCGATAGGGAGCCCGGTGACATCCACTTGTGTGCTTGTGGATAAGGATGACGGCGTCAATGACAAAATTGGAGCCAGGAGGTCATCCAGAAGTGATTGTAGTGAGGATTTGCCACTACAGGTTTTACCGAAGCATTTGGAGCCACTGTATATCCGGAGTACAGAGGGAATGGCTTCAGAAGACAAATGCGAGGTAAAGGCTCTTTTGCTGGAGTATGCGGATATATTTGCTGAAACAGATGCGGATTTAGGACAAGCAAAAGGTGTAAAGCACTCTATTAACACTGGTAATGCACCACCACTTAGACAACCTCCACGTCGATTACCAATTCACAAACAGGAAGAGGCTGATCGGCAAGTTCAAGACATGTTAGACCGAAGCATCATAGAGAGATCATCCAGTCCTTGGGCATCTCCAATTGTCTTAGTGACCAAGAAGGATGGAAGTACCAGGTTCTGTGTGGATTACAGAAGGCTGATCCAGGTGACGGTCAAAGATGCATACCCTTTACCTAGGATTGACGATTCACTCAACTCTTTACATGGTGCAAAATGGTTCACGACTCTAGATTTGGCTAGTGGATATTGGCAAGTAGAACTCGATGTTGAAGCCAAGGAGAAATCTGCTTTTACTACTAGAAGCGGATTGTGGCAATTTAAAGTCAGACATTTGGATTGTGTAACGCTCCCTCCACCTTTGAACGTTTGATGGAGATGGTTCTAGCTGGTTACCAATGGGACATTTGTCTGGTGTATCTAGATGACATCATAGTTTTTGGGAAGACTGCACGAAGCCATCAGCAATTTGAGGAAGGTTTTCGATAGACTTCGTGAAGCCAAGCTGAAACTGAAACCAAAGAAGTGTCATCTGTTCCAACAGGAGGTTAACTACCTTGGTCATGTAGTCTCCCAAAAAGGAATATCCACAGATCCCGAGAAGATACAAACCATACAGAAATGGCCAGTTCCAGCATCTTCTCATGATGTTCGCAGTTTCTTGGGGTTGGCATCGTACTATAGACGATTCATTGCGAGCTTTGCAAGCATTGCAAAACCTCTTCACGAACTGACCGAGATTACCAAGGAGTTCCGGTGGACTGCAGAATGTGAGACATCTTTTCGAGAACTACACCACAGATTGATTAATAGCTCGATTTTGGCCTATCCAAGTTCGCATGGGGATTTCATCCTAGATACCGATGCTAGTGGGTATGGGATTGGAGCTGTTCTGTCACAGGCACAAGGTGGACAAGAAAAGGTAATTGCCTATGCAAGCAGAGTCCTAAGCATGTCTGAGAGGAATTACTGTGTGACTCGACGGGAGTTGTTAGCTGTCGTACACTTCATCAAGAATTTCCGACACTACTTATATGGAAAACATTTCACACTAGAACAGATCACAGTGCCTTGAGGTGGTTCATGAATTTCAAGGAGCCAGAGGGACAAATGGCAAGATGGTTGGGGCTTCTGAGTACTTATTACTTTGATATCATCCATCGTCCCGGAAAACTGCATGGGAATGCAGATGCGTTGTCGCGTATTCCATGTGGATGGTGTGAAAAGATGGGTTACACAGATGGAACGTCAATTACAGCAATATCGACAGAAGAAAGTAAAGAAACAACTTAGGTTTCAGTTCAAACAGATCACCCCGGGCCTATTGAGACAACCGTGACCAAAGTGACCAAAATCTTGGGGATATCCACGAAGACGTCTGGTACGACGCATTCCAGTAAAGAAGTATACGCAACCATCAAGCAATGAACAAATTGCTGCTGTAACCACAAGACAACAGAAAAAGGTCACCCACCCATCACAAGACAGTGATTCCTCAGAAATCATTACAATGGGTGAACAACCTTGGTCGAGTCAGAAGCTGGCAGAAACACAACAAAATGACCCGGTTTTGGAATGGTTGATTACAGTCAAGAAACAACACACTGATCGGCCTCAATGGAGTAAAGTTTCTGCACTAGGAAAAGTAACTAAGCATTATTGGGCCGAATGGGACAGGTTATCTTTTCATCATGGAGTTTTGTACCGCAAGTATGAAGGCAACGGTCAAAATTATCTCCAGCTGATCGTGCTTGCTGCATAAAAAAGGAAGTTTTCTATCATCTTCACTCTGCCAGAACTGCTGGTCACCTTGGATTCAAGAAAACTCTCCAAAAGGTCCGACGGAGTTACTTTTGGGTTGGACTTGCATCAGATGTTGAACTTTGGTGCAAGCAATGTGACACTTGTGCTTCCCGTAAGTCACCCCCTAAGCGGTCAAGAGCCTCACTGAAACAGTACACTGTTGGAACTCCCTTGGAGCGAGTTTCCATTGACATTCTCGGACCATTACCCAAAACCAGGAAGGGCAATCAGTACATTCTCATAGTTAAGGATTACTTTACACGTTGGGTCGAAGGTTATGCATTACGGAATCAGGAAGCAGTAACTGTAGCGGATAAAGTTGTCAAGGAATTTATTTGTAGATTCGATGTTCCTAGACAGCTTCATTCCGATCAAGGATCAAACTTTGAATCACATCTATTCCAAGACGTCTGCAAGCTCTTGGAGATTGAGAAGACACGTACAACACCCTATCACCCGCAGTCAAATGGCATGGTCGAGAGATTTAATCGCACTTTGGAGGATCGACTAGCCATGATGGTTGACAAGAATCAGAAGAATTGGGATGAGCAGTTACCTTTCGCACTTATGGCGTATCGTTCATCCGTCCATGATGTCACTCAGGAAACCCCCAACATGATGATGTTTGGGAGAGAAGCGGAGTTACCTCTGGATATTGTAACTGGACGACCTCCTGCTATGTTCAACGCAAATACTACTGAATATGCTGCTGAATTACGTGAACGATTAGAAGCTGCGTACGAACGAGCTAGGACAGCACAAGCAAAGAACATAGTTAGACAAAAGCGAAATTATGATCGTTGTCGGAAAGGGAGTCCTTATAAAGTTGGTGATGCTGTGTGGCTATATAATAGCACTCACAAGAGAAGTTTATCTCGGAAATTATCTTGTAACTGGGATGGTCCATTTATGGTTACGGGGAAATTGGATGACGTAGTATATCGGTTACAAAAGAGTCCAACCTCCAAAACGAAAGTGGTTCATTTTGACCGAATGAAACCATATCAGGGCATCAGTTTCCAATCTTGGACAGTACCACAAACCAGCGAATAAGAAATATAATCTCAATGAAGAAAGAACAATAATACTAAGTTAGAATAGAAACAAACTTTAATCAGAATTGAACAGAATATTTATACGTTTTATTCCTTACAGTCATGATGTCAGATATACGCTGTCGTCTTCATAAGTGCAAGGGGTGTGGAAAAGGGTACAAACACCGACAAAATCTCTCCCGGCACATGGGAAAATGCACTAGGGCAGCAGGCATAATTTGTATGTGGTGCGATAAAGAGATTCCAGAGAAGGAGGCCTTTATTCAGCATGTGGCGGAGTGTGTACAAGCCCCTTGGACCAAGTCCAATGTGGAGGTGTCTAAGGGAAGCGAAGTCACCATTGCCAGCCCTGGGACTCCCTTGATGGACGAAACCTACTCCCCAATATCATCATCCATGCCCATTCTGCAGGCGGCTGGTCTGGCTCCAACTGCTAGGCGCATCGCGAGGGCCGGAGCGGCTTCATCTGCTGCTAGGCTGTCAGGCTTGGTAAAGATGAGTTGTAAGCCTAGTGAGGATTATCTCCCCAACGTATCCTCGGATTCATCGGATGACGAAGACCTAATTGTAACGTCAGTCCAGTCCTCTACCTCGACTTCCACCTTAACTTCTATCTCAACTTCCACCTCAACTCCTACTTCGACATCAATCTCTTCCCCTCTGCCTCTCTCATCTCTAGTGTCCATCTCCAACATGCCATCCGGGAACAATCCAATCTGTTATTCTGCCGTGTGGTCATCAGGCTCATGCTCTACTGTTTCCACTTCTCCTACATCGATCTCTGCCTCGTCTATTCCGGTTTTGGCTACCATTTCGTCAGGTGTGTCATCTTCCTCAGCGGCCACTTCCTGCTCTGTGACAGCCAGTGGAGATCATCCCCGGGTATCGACAACGGAAGCTGGAGTGCATACAACTCCTTCAACGATGGCGGACGGAGACCATTCGTCTGTTTCAAACGAGAGTTTCGAAATACCAACGGTGATCTCCCACCGGCATGAGGATTTCGCCCACATTCACCAAATACGAACAACAACATTTCCAGATGGGAGAAAGATGACCGATGAAGTGGTGAAGAATGCACTCTGTGGGAAAGAGTGTCTTTTGTGTACAAAGCGCCGGAAGTTATACAATTGATTGAATAATAGTTGACTGTTGTTTTGATGCCACACTGCCAGATCGTTCTCCTAAAATAAGAGAATACATTGATAACTTTCTTTTGTGACAATATTCTGGCATCTTTTTATAAAGTTCTTGTTCCTGTTAAATTATTACCCCTGTTGGGATCCAGTTACTTTATTGAATGCGACGTTAAATCTTATTCTCTCTCTCTCCCTCTCTCCAGTTACTTGTAGTTAAATATAATAGATAAAATTAAAATTTAATTATTTATAATATTAACTTATGATTAATTTATTGATGAAATATGGACAATGACTAAACCAATGAACCTTGAGGACTGCAATACTTGGTGATTTATTAAGAAATTCGGAAGTAAAACGTGAAATGAAATGACAATGAACTCAAATGAACTTAATTGACAGTGGTGGTGAAGAACAGAATGAACACAGAGACATGATATGAACTGTAAATTCTAATCTAATTTATTGTATGATTACCTGTTGGTCCAGAAGAAATCTGTGGTAAATTGTTGACAACCATCTGGTGACATGTTGGTGCTTTTGTTCGGGACGAACAACTTTTAGCAGGGGGTGGTGTGACGGAAATTTATCTGAAATAATATTTCTATGAGTAGGGCGAAAATTTATCTGAGATAATTTTTCTGTCATAATTAATTCTTGGTCGAGTATCAACTATTCAGATATTACGGAAAGTACTGTTGTTATAAGGTGTTGTTTGTTATATATCAGACACGATCAGCTGATATATGTAAACAAATGAATCCATATTTAGACCCTCGCGTGCAGTGCTACGTTGCAGCACGCGCTCTTTGATCTTGGCGTTCCGCCGACGTACAAGAAGCTCAAATTGAGACGGAGAATTTCGTTACCATTGCCAGTAAATTGTAAGTTTATTACGGAAAGAATTTATATTGCATAAATTCCTGCAGGAAATAGGAAGTACACATATAGGAGAATATTGTCTTGACGTAAAAAGTTTGGACATTTCATATTTACGGAGAAATGGATTTTTATAGTTCAGCCGGGTTTTCGTGTAAACCATTGCAGCGTATAGGGAAAACGGCTGTCATCTTCGTTTTGGTATGTCACAAAAAGTGCTCGAATAACTTATTTCTAAATGATTTCATGACGAATCCAACTAAGGTTAGGAAGTATATATATTTTACGATATAGTCCTGAACTGTCAGCACATAAGACGTTCTGGTTGATGAGATCTGAATTTTTTAAGTTTGGCAATTTTCTGACTTCGAGCTTCGAATACCCGCCGACATATTTGTTAGCCAGGCGGTGTTCGTTTGTCATGATGGAAAATCATTAATTAATCATAGTTTGAGATATATTTCTCAAGACAACCTTGTATTCATTGAAAATATAATTGTTCAGGCTTACCTTGCTAACTCGGTTGCTGCCTTTGAGGTAATATTTTTCCTTAGATCGGCATTTGTTTCCGCCGATGCGATGAGAAAACATGCCTGATTTTGCATGTAGTTTTCGTGCACATGTCTCGCACAAGTTCGGGAGCGATAACTTTTCCATCTTCGTCTATAAAGTGTTCTTTTTGGAATATAATTATATCCATGGAAAGTTCAGGATACAGGCTTTCGTATGATATCTGGTTCTGCCAATGATTCATCAGAACTTTGTATAATTTTTGCCTCGAAATTGCATATACGTTTGGTAAAGTGCGCTTTCAATTCAGCCTGCCGTCTGCACCGTCTGCATCAGTTGTCGAGTATATTACGTCACGGCGTTTGCAGAATTGTAATTATTGACCAATCAAAATTCGGCATTTTCGTTTAGCCGTAGAATCTTACGTCATTGGCTTGGCAACTGGTTAGCAACCCAGCACTATAAAAGGCAGAAATTTCGCCAATATGTCAGACGATCTCAGACACTCGGAGGGTAAGGATCTATACCAGCCAGCCTTTAGCATACAGACCAAAATGACAGCCTACAGTCAAGTGTGAAGATTACAGTTTAGGATTACATAGTAGATGATTACATGTTCAATGATTACATGCTGAACAGTAAATGATTACATGGTAAATGATTACATGTTCAATGATTACATGCTGAACAGTAAATGATTACATGTATCATGATTACATGTAATCATGGATACATGTCACCTGCTTATAAAGGAGAGCTAGGAACAGTGAAATTAACCGTGTACTTCCTATTTCAAGCATTATTTGAGGAACTGAGTATATTTTCGCTATAATTGGGAAATACCATATGTCACCAGAAACTTGGAGCAACTATATCTGATGATTACATCTATGATTACATCAACAAACTTACCTGATTCAATTAACTGTATATATATTTGATCATCTGATTCAAGAATAAACTGTGCTATGAATATTATTCAACTGAATATATCTGACTTGAAGTTGGTTCTTGTGGAACTGTTCAAATATTTGAAACTGTGATGCCAAGAAGATTACACTATCCGAAATAACTGGTTACAAACTGTCATCCATTAGAAAGTACATAAGTAATCTTAGAACGATTACACATGTCATCCATAGAAAATGGGGAATCACTAATGTCATCCTAAGATTAAGATATCACTGATGTCAACCATATAAATCGCTAAGACATCCAGTATCAGGAACGTCATCATCGATAGAGGTACAAGTATTCCATGGGAAGATTACAAGCGTCATCAGGCAGAAGATTATCAAGAATTCACAGATATACTATAGTCCTGGTTTACAGAAATCACAGATCGGTCATATAATACAAATAATGAACTGACTCTATTAAATATAAAGATAACAGTAGTGAGATAGTAACAATTCTATGATACAACGAGGGAGTAGCAGCAAAGTGATAGATACAAGAGGAAAGAGCGAGAATCCGAATCCAGTTGGTAGCGGCGTCACCGGGGTTAAAGGAAGAAAATAGGCAAACGCTAAACTTAAATATTTTCCTATTTTTAATGAAAAATAGGTGGTGGCAGCATTGAATATTAGTGGTTAAAGTGACTTGACTTGAAATATTTGACTGAGAGTACACCGTACGCTTTTAAACCCGCTACACTACCACCACCACCACCACCACCGGGAGTTGACGGGCGTCAACTGACCTTTGACCCTACGCGCGCTAACAATACCGGATAAATTTGCACGCAGGGTCAAAGGTCAGTTCCAGTCACGTGAACGGAAGCGGAAGTGACCTCACAGAGGTCATATGCAAATTTTTGAGGTCAACAGGTGGGTACATCAGGGTGCTGGTGCAGCACAGGTACGCGCGCATGCATGCGATGACTTCATTTCCGAGCTCTGAGCTCCACAAGCTTTGAGCTCCAAGAGCTCCGATCCAAGAGCTCTGCCACATGGGAGCTACCACCACCACCACCGGGCGTTGACGCCCGTCAACGCCCGGTGGTGGTGGTGGTGGTGGTGGTGGTGTGCGGTGGTATTCTGAAATGATGGCTTCTGATTGGTCGCTAGGACGGTCACCTCCCCTCTAACTATGAATACGGAAACAAGCATGTTAGATGTACATTTCTCACAACCTGTACGGGACCCGATCAAATGGAAAAGCCAGCCAATTCCAAGGCAGACGAGCAATCGTTGAAGATTGACGAAAAGGTGCCGGCTCCCGCTCGACTCCCCAAACGAGTTACCAAAAGATACACGCCCATAACTATGGAAATGATAGATGATTTCTTCAGTGTGGGTTACAGCTCAACCAGGGGAGAGCCCGGAGATCTCCGCTACCATCGCCAGCGATGTCTGACCTGCCATGAAGTTGTACCGTTGGCCGCGTGTGATCTTTCCACGAGGAGAGTGATTTTCCAGTGGGCGAAGTGAATTGAACATCCGGGCACTTTTACATCCGAGTACATCCGGGTTGGCCACTTCCGGTCACCTGGCCAAAGGTCACTTCCGGTCACGTGACCGAAAGTGCACTCAGAGTTCAAAGGTTAATCGGCCTCCAAAAGCCCTTTATCGCTCGTTAAGGCGCTGAGACGGGCGTTAAGGCGTAACGACGGGGGTTGACGGGCGTCACTGCATTTCGATGTATTGGTGGCAATTCCATGAAAATCAGGGCTTCTGAGCTAGTTCACCAGGGCGTTGAAGCGTTAAGCTAAGCGCTGACGGGCGTTTCTGTCTATAAAACAAGTGTATTACCAAAACACGCACAGTCGACGTTCAACCATCAATATGGCTTATACTTGCTCTGAGTACCAACGCACGTTCACCAGACGTTACGATATGATGCGACACGAGAAAAATATACATGGGATTGAAGACTCCGAGGCACAAGAAGCCGATACAGAAATTGATGAGAGTCTATCTACTGATGGGGAGAGCTTGACTTGAGATAGTCAGCCTACATCCCAGGAAAGTGAGATTGCTGAGAGTCTATATACTGATACGGAGAGCTTGACCTCAGATAGTCAGCCTACATACCAGGAAAGTGAGGCAGAACCTTCCTTCTGGGATCGTATTGTGACAGCAGCTATCAATACTCATGCTGCAGCGATCGAGAACGCCGGACAGGATAACTTACAACAGGCGTACACCCAAATGCGCCCCTGCATCAGGAAAACAGCCATGGCGATCTATGAACATTATACCTTACTACCGCTTGAAATGAAAGGTGACCCCACGCACAGGTCCATTATGAAGACCAAGCGTCACTTGGAAGAGGATATGGGGCTGCCACCCACTGAGGCCCTGGAAAATGCGATCAGGATGCGGAAACAACTCTTTCAGGACATGCTGCCCGAACAATATCCAGGCCTGCCCGATTAGGTCACACCGAGCAAAGACGAAAGTTTCTGAGACGGCGACTTCTGAGAGCAGGCGGGAATACATCTAACGCAGTAACGGGCAAGAACGAATATGACTGATACATCGCCAAAAGGCGGCCTCTGATTGGACAAGAGTCTTCTTAAATTGTAAACATACCCAACGCGGCTCTCCCAGCGTGGGTATGATGTACTGGAGGGGAGAATATACCGTATGAAAAAAACCCTTGTTGTTGTTCTCTCATCTCTCATCCTTGTTGTTGTTGTTTTTCTTTTATCTGTGTGTATCATGGCGTCCATGCGTTATGCTAGGGCGTTAAAGCATAACGACGGGCGTTAAGGCGTAACGACCGGCGTTAATGCGTAACGACGGGAGCTCGGAGCTCGGGGATGGAGTATGTCGGGAGCTCGGAGCTCGGGGATGAGGCAGGCAGAAGCTCGGAGCTCGGGGCCCAAAAATTGTTGCTTTCTATACTACTCCTAAATGTAAGATGAGGACCCGGATGTAAAACTGATCCATTTGACCAGGCATGGGACCTCAATCACTCAACAAACCTCCACGAATCCCCAGAATGCCTGCTTTGTATACTACGGCCAGCGCAAAATCATGAAAACGGACGATACATTAGTCCAGTCGGATCCCACTCACAAACAAAATTACCACCCCCATCACCATACAGGCATTTCCCCATATATTGTATAATACAAGCCCCTATTGTAGAGGTAAAGTCCGTGTTCCGCTTTTCATATTTCCAGGGACAAATCCGCATTTTACATGCACCCACCCATGACTTGATAGGCAGACCCCGATAAGCCAGGGACCTATATTCGCCCTTTGGGACAGGGTTGATAGGAGTTCCCCTATTGTAGGGGTAAAGTCCGTGTTCCGCTTTTTATATTTTCGGGGACACGTCCTCATTTTACATGCACCTACACTTCGATAGGCCCGGGGACCGATATTAGCCCGTTTGGACAAGGTTGATATGGGGTTTCCTCTATTGTAGTGGTAAAGTCCGTGTTCCGCTTTTTATATTTTCGGGACAAATCCTCATTTTACATGCACCCACCCATGACTTGGTAGGCAGACCCCGATAAGCCCGGGTACCGATATTAGCCCTTTTGGACAAGGTTGATAGGGGTTTTCCTCTATTGTAGGGGTAAAGTCCGTGTTCCGCTTTTTATATTTTCGGGACAAATCCTAAATTTACATGCATCCACTCCCCACCCTATCTCTCTCAGGAGGCCCCGATAAGCCAGGGCCCGATATTAGCCCTTTGAGATAGGGTTGATAGGAGTTTTCCCCTATTGTAGGGTAAAGTCCATGTTCCGCTTTTTATATTTTCGGAACAAATCCTAAATTTACATACACCCATTCCCCCACCCTACCTCTCTCACCCCGATAAGCCCGGGGACCGATATTAGCCCTTTGGAATAGAGTCGATAGGAGTATATTCTAGGGTAAAGTCCGTGTTCCGTATTTTATATCTGAAGAAATTTTACATGCACCCTCAATATAACCTTGAACTATCACGTGATCTCCCCGTGATGGAAACACCCCAAATACAAGTCTCAATTCGGGGAGCCAGGTGTTCGGCACGTGACAGCCCCAAGCAGACGACAGCGAAGTTCTGGCGGGAAAAACCCCACAGACAGGTCAGTACATGGCCTATCATGTTCCCACGGACCTCACCGAAAAGACACGGACGTACCCTTCGCACCTCACCGAAAAAACACGAAGGTGAACGACATTGTAGGGAAAAACCCCACAGACAGGTCAGTACATGTCCTATCATATTCACAGGTCACGCCCCATTCACCCAGACCGGAAGTAACGTCATACACATGCGCACGTGATGGAAAAACCCCAACCCTAACATGTCTAAACATGATCCAAGGTCAAAGACGAGATGAAACGATACAGGTCAACTCAAGTGCACTCATTGACCTTTGACCTCTGTCACGTGATATGCAAAGTTCTGAGGTCAAATGTCAATGGGAGGGTTAACGCTTGCTATATACTACTCAGGTCGGCATTTAATTGGCTATATTTGTGCCTTAGTTGTGTGTGGGTGATATTTAGTTTTCTGGGACCTAATAGAAAAAATGAAGGAATGGAGGTGTTATCAGTTATTGAATGGTGGAAAGAGTTCAGTGAAGGTTTGTTTCTTTTGTCAGTACTAAGATTGTTCCATTCAGAAATAGCGGATGGGATAAAAGATTTTCTATAAATGTTTAGTCGCGCTCTAGTTGTTGTATAGTCGAAGTTGTTTCTTATGTTGTACGGATTGGTCTGCCAGACTAGAGGTGTAGTTAAATTATTTATGTAGTCTGGACTATCTCCATGATGTATTTTGTACATTAATTTTAGTTTGGCAATTTTTCGTCTAGTCGTCAAGGTTTCCCATCCAGTTTCGAGTAAGAGAGACTCTCTGGAGGCGTAGCCCGGGAGACCGGTAACAATTCTTGCAGCAGCAAATTGGATTTTTACAAGTTTATCGGCCTCATCTTGAGTGCAGCCATCCCATACTACCGAACCATACAAGATGGGCCTAACAAAGGATATGTATAGGTGAGATAATGCTTGTCTGCTTAACTGAAATTTGGCTTTTCTCATAAATCCTACTCGTCTAGAGGCAACCGATATGATTGTTCCACTTGCAGTCATTTTGTAATATAAGTCCGAGGTGGCGATGACTGCTGGAAATATTTAACAGGTTATTGTCGAAAAATATTGCCGGTTGACTTTGGCGAATAGGACTAGAATTGTTTTAAGAGCGTTGAAGTTTAGCAATTGCTTTGACCATTCCAATATTGATATTAAGTCATTATTTAATACAAATTCAATATCGCAAATATTTAGCGAAGAGAATTGCAGGCATGAGTCATCAGCAAATAATTTAGTGAGACTGAAGAGTTTGTCAGCTATGTCAGTAGTATATAAAGTTGAAATTCCTTATCATTGACCTACTTTTGAGGCGGAACTGGGGCGGGATTTCCCAGTGGGGGTTTCCCACGGGAGGGGATTCCCCAGTGGGGGTTTCCCAATGACGATCACGTGATCAAGGCATGTCTAGACTTGTTCTGGGTTGTACAGTTCTGCCATACGGAGGATGGGTACTAGTATTTCAAATAAATTAATTAATTAATTAATTTTAATTAATTACTTGTAAAATGGCGGTGTTTTTAGACGGCGCAAGGTAGCAAACGAGGCGGTGGGCACGTCACGGGGAGAAAAAACCCTCACATTACCCTCAAAAAAACCTCTAAGCCATATAATAATAATAAACATAATCTATAGGTGTTGTACCATGTTAATAGGATCAGTCTAGCATTTGTACCACCCTAGGGTCGAGTGTTTATTGTCCCGTGTATCTCCGCAAGAAAACAACAAACAAAATGGCGGCTCCAGGATGGTGCGGGGACACCCTTTCCCCATCACGGCGTCGACCGTAGCGCCATCTGCACACATTGACGCAAGGGAGACAACTCGTGTGGCCCAAGGATATGGAAATAGCCGTGTTGGAGCTAGGGGAGCCACTACTGGTCCAGTGGGGTCGAGTGAGGTATCAATGTGAAGCCTATGTGAGGGGGCATCTGATGGGGTGGGTGTGGGGTTGAAGTATCGGCATTCTGCGCATGCGCGGTGGCCGAAGGGTATGGAAATAGCCGTGTTGGAGCTAGGGGAGCCACAAATGGTCCAATGGGATCGAGTGAGGTATCAAAGTGAAGCATTCGTGAAGGGGCATCTAATGGGCTGGGTGTGGGGTTGGAATATCGGCATTCTGCGCATGCGCGGTGGTCAAAGGATATGAAACTAGCCGTTTTGGAGCTAGGGGAGCCTCTAATGGTCCAATGGGGTCGAGTGAGGTATCAAAGTGAAGCATTCGTGAAGGGGCATCTGATGGGTTGGGTGTGCGGTAGGAATATCATTCTGCGCATGCGCAGACGCAATGCGGAGCTCTCGTCCAATAAGAAGCGAGTATTTCAAATCCGTCACAGAGCTCTCAGCCAATCAGAAGCGAGTATTTTGACCCGGTGCATTATGGGCCATATCCAAGATGGCGGCACGTATGTTCAAGATGGCGGCACATCCGGTGTCGAAAACTGGCCATTTCTTCGGGATGTGGTCACCTAGTGTCGAAAACTGGACCCTGTATGGGTCCCGCTAGTGCCTTGGCGCCATGATATAGACCGGAGAGAGAAAACAACAACAACAAGGATGACACATGAGGGAACAACAACAACAACAAGTTTTTTTTCTCATATAGTTGATTTTCCCCTCCATCATAACATACCCACGCTGGGGGAGCCGCGTTGGGTATGTTTACAATTCAAGAAAGACTCTTGTCCAATCAGAGACCGCCATTTGCATCTGTCCTATTCGTTCCTGTCCGTTAGATGTATTCTTGTCCAATCAGAAGTCGCCATTTCAGAGAGTTCCTTCTTCGGTCATGTTCATTCTGAACCGTTTATTCTAATCATCGTCGGACAGGCCTGGATATTCTTCGGGCAGCATGTCCTGAAACAGTTGTTTGCGCATTCTGATCGCATTTTCCAGGGCCTCTGTGGGTGGTAGCCCCATAGCCTCTTCCAAGTGACGCTTGGTCTTCATGATGGACCTGTGCGTGGGGTCGCCTTTCATTTCAAGCGGTAGTAAGGTATACTGTTCATAGATCGCCATGGCTGTTTTCCTGATGCGGGAGCGCATTTGGGTGTACGTCTGTTGTAAATTATCCTCTCCGGCGTCCTCGATCGCTTCAGCGTGAGTATTGATAGCTGCTGTCACAATACGATCCCAGAAGGTAGGTTCTGCCTCACTTTCCTGGGATGTAGGCTGACTCTCTGAGGTCAAGCTCTCCATATCAGTAGATATACTGTCAGCAATCTTGGATTCGGTATCAGTCGATGCACTCTCATCAATCTCTGTATCAGTATCTGCCTCAACGGGCTCCTCGGCGTCTTCAATCCCATGTATATTTTTCTGGTGTCGCATCATATCGTAATGTCTGGTGAACGTGCGTTCACACTCAGAACAAGTATAAGCCATGTTGACGGTTGAACGTCGACTGTGCGTGTTTTGGGAATACGCTCGCTTTTATAGACAGTAACGGTCATCAACGCTTAGCTCAACGCTTCAACGCCCTGGTGAATTAGCTCAGAAGCTCTGATTTCATGGAATTGACATCAATTCATCGAAATGCAGTGACGCCCGTCAACGCCCGTCGTTACGCCTTAACGCTCGTCTCAACGCTTTAACACACTTTCTTAACGCTTTAACGACGTTTAATGATGCGTTCGAACAAATGTTTCTTTTGTGCTATTGCTCTGACATACGCCGCTTTCCAGTTCATGCCCGAGGTTTTCAACATCGACGCTGTTCTTTCAATTTCCATATGGACTGGATCCTTATCCAACAATTTCATATGGGTCAGTAAGTCGACATACTGCTGACGTAAAGCCCGTCGTAGTCTGGGTGCCAATCTGTTATGGGCTAAAATTGCAGCTTCCTCTTTCGAATACCCTTTGCGTTGAAACTTGTTTCCTGTGGCCTCCAAAATCTCGCCCATCTCGGCGTCCATACTTTCTTTGAACAAATCCTTCCATAGCCTCGAGTTCACATTATGTTCTTCAACCTCGGGTTGGGCCTTCACGGTTGGGTGATATTCCGGGACTGGTGATATGAAGAAGGCCCGCTGTACGGGGGTGGGTTGCTGCTTCACCAAATGTGGACTCGGTGGATGGTGTAGGGGCTGTGGTGATTCCTCGCCGGGTAGCAGGTGGGTCGTCAGCCGGCGATCTTCGGGGGTATGGGCTTTTAAATCTACGAACAGGTAGCCGTACGGACGACTTGTCGCTTCTTGAAACGCCTGCATGAAATGGTCGATGTTCTGAGGATAAATTCGACTACCAAACACACGAATTTGTGCTCTGTCGATGGGTTTGGAGAACAACACAAAGTATTGGCAGTTCAAGGCAATATCTCTGGACGCCTTCCCTTGAGGAAAGAGATTCTGGGTCAAATAGATGATGGACAGATTGCGATGATGGGACCCTTTGGTGAATAGGTCGGCGATTTTCGAATTGCCCTTGGCCGCACTCATCAGATCATCTAGCACTACCACGTTGGTCTGCTCGGGGTCAAAGTAATACGGTTCGTCTATGTCATGAGGAATCCCTGGGACGAAACTCACATTCTGTAATCGCGTAGTTTCGTAGGCGGGCTGCCATTGGCTATAACACCAAACAACACGTGTCGGAGCTGGGGTCACACCTTCCTAAGCATTTGCTGACCGTCATCGTGTAGGGATGGCAGCGGGACTCGGTGGTGTCTCTTGGTTGTGTTTGCCTTGAATGTGCCTGATCATACTATCGCGACGAGAGAAGGTTCTCTGACAGAACGTACACGTACACGACATGTTGATCTGTCGACCAATACATAAGGACTGATGAGGGACACATGTTCATTCTTATATGTACAGACACCACCACCACACACTACCA
Source organism: Hanleya hanleyi (assembly GCA_036873755.1). Classification (NCBI taxonomy): domain Eukaryota; kingdom Metazoa; phylum Mollusca; class Polyplacophora; order Lepidopleurida; family Hanleyidae; genus Hanleya; species Hanleya hanleyi. The sequence goes on from JAVTVY010020324.1 coordinate 18,155, forward strand.
CACACACACACACCACCACCGGGCGTTGACGGGCGTCAACGCCCGGTGGTGGTGGTGGTGGTGGGAACTTCCGTGTGGCAGAGCTCTTGGATCGGAGCTCTTGGAGCTCAAAGCCTGTGGAGCTCAGATCTCGGAAGTGACATTTGCATACGACCTCTGTGAGGTCACTTCCGCTTCCGTTCACGTGACCGGAACTGACCTTTGACCCGGCGCGCGCGGTGTAAAGGTTTCCACCGCGGTGGAAACCTTTGCGCGCCGGGTCAACGGGTGACGCCCGTCAACGCACGGTGGTGGCGGTGGTGGCGGTGGTGGTGGTGGTGGTGGTGGTGGTGTGTGTGTGTGTGTGTGTGTGTGTGGTAGTGTGTGGTGGTGGTGTCTGTACATATAAGAATGAACATGTGTCCCTCATCAGTCCTTATGTATTGGTCGACAGATCAACATGTCGTGTACGTGTACGTTCTGTCAGAGAACCTTCTCTCGTCGCGATAGTATGATCAGGCACATTCAAGGCAAACACAACCAAGAGACACCACCGAGTCCCGCTATAGGTCCAGCAAGTGCAGTAGAGCATCCCTACACGATGACGGTGAGCGGCCCTACGGCATGTGGAAAGACGTCCTGGGTAATGAAGTTCTTAGAGGAAGGTGTGGCAACCCCAGCTCCGACACGTGTTGTTTGGTGTTATAGCCAATGGCAGCCCGCCTACGAAACTACGCGATTACAGAATGTGAGTTTCGTCCCAGGGATTCCTCATGACATAGACGAACCGTATTACTTTGACCCCGAGCAGACCAACGTGGTAGTGCTAGATGATCTGATGAGTGCGGCCAAGGACAATTCGAAAATCGCCGACCTATTCACCAAAGGGTCCCATCATCGCAATCTGTCCGTCATCTATTTGACCCAGAATCTCTTTCCTCAAGGGAAGGCGTCCAGAGATATTGCCTTGAACTGCCAATACTTTGTGTTGTTCTCCAACCCCATCGACAGAGCACAAATTCGTGTGTTTGGTAGTCGAATTTATCCTCAGAACATCGACCATTTCATGCAGGCGTTTCAAGAAGCGACAAGTCGTCCGTACGGCTACCTGTTCGTAGATTTAAAAGCCCATACCCCCGAAGATCGCCGGCTGACGACCCACCTGCTACCCGGCGAGGAATCACCACAGCCCCTACACCATCCACCGAGTCCGCATTTGGTGAAGCAGCAACCCACCCCCGTACAGCGGGCCTTCTTCATATCACCAGTCCCGGAATATCACCCAACCGTGAAGGCCCAACCCGAGGTTGAAGAACATAATGTGAACTCGAGGCTATGGAAGGATTTGTTCAAAGAAAGTATGGACGCCGAGATGGGCGAGATTTTTGAGGCCACAGGAAACAAGTTTCAACGCAAAGGATATTCGAAAGAGGAAGCTGCAATTTTAGCCCATAACAGATTGGCACCCAGACTACGACGGGCTTTACGTCAGCAGTATGTCGACTTACTGACCCATATGAAATTGTTGGATAAGGATCCAGTCCATATGGAAATTGAAAGAACAGCGTCGATGTTGAAAACCTCGGGCATGAACTGGAAAGCGGCGTATGTCAGAGCAATAGCGCAAAAGAAACATTTGTTCGAACGCATCATTAAACGTCGTTAAAGCGTTAAGAAAGTGTGTTAAAGCGTTGAGACGAGCGTTAAGGCGTAACGACGGGCGTTGACACTGCGTTTCGATGAATTGATGTCAATTCCATGAAATCAGAGCTTCTGAGCTAATTCACCAGGGCGTTGAAGCGTTGAGCTAAGCGTTGATGACCGTTACTGTCTATAAAAGCGAGCGTATTCCCAAAACACGCACAGTCGACGTTCAACCGTCAACATGGCTTATACTTGTTCCGAGTGTGAACGCACGTTCACCAGACATTACGATATGATGCGACACGAGGAAAATATACATGGGATTGAAGACGCCGAGGAGCCCGTTGAGGCAGATACTGATACAGAGATTGATGAGAGTGCATCGACTGATACCGAATCCAAGATTGCTGACAGTATATCTACTGATATGGAGAGCTTGACCTCAGAGAGTCAGCCTACATCCCAGGAAAGTGAGGCAGAACCTACCTTCTGGGATCGTATTGTGACAGCAGCTATCAATACTCACGCTGAAGCGATCGAGGACGCCGGAGAGAATAATTTACAACAGACGTACACCCAAATGCGCTCCCGCATCAGGAAAACAGCCATGGCGATCTATGAACAGTATACCTTACTACCGCTTGAAATGAAAGGCGACCCCACGCACAGGTCCATCATGAGACCAAGCGTCACTTGGAAGAGGCTATGGGGCTACCATCCACAGAGGCCCTGGAAAATGCGATCAGAATGCGCAAACAACTGTTTCAGGACATGCTGCCCGAAGAATATCCAGGCCTGTCCGACGATGATTAGAATAAACGGTTCAGAATGAACATGACCGAAGAAGGAACTCTCTGAAATGGCGACTTCTGATTGGACAAGAATACATCTAACGGACAGGAACGAATAGGACAGATGCAAATGGCGGTCTCTGATTGGACAAGAGTCTTTCTTGAATTGTAAACATACCCAACGCGGCTCCCCCAGCGTGGGTATGTTATGATGGAGGGGAAAATAAACTATATGAAAAAAAAACTTGTTGTTGTTGTTGTTCCCTCATGTGTCATCCTTGTTGTTGTTGTTTTCTCTCTCCGGTCTATATCATGGCGTCAAGGCGCTAGCGGGACCCATACAGGGTCCAGTTTTCGACACTAGGTGACCACATCCCGAAGAAATGGCCAGTTTTCGACACCGGATGTGCCGCCATCTTGAACATACGTGCCGCCATCTTGGATATGTCCCATAATGCACCGGGTCAAAATACTCGCTTCTGATTGGCTGAGAGCTCTGTGACGGATTTGAAATACTCGCTTCTGATTGGACGAGAGCTCCGCATTGCGTCTGCGCATGCGCAGAATGATATTCCTACCGCACACCCAACCCATCAGATGCCCCTTCACGAATGCTTCACTTTGATACCTCACTCGACCCCATTGGACCATTAGAGGCTCCCCTAGCTCCAAAACGGCTAGTTTCATATCCTTTGACCACCGCGCATGCGCAGAATGCCGATATTCCAACCCCACACCCAGCCCATTAGATGTCCCTTCACGAATGCTTCACTTTGATACCTCACTCGATCCCATTGGATCATTTGTGGCTCCCCTAGCTCCAACACGGCTATTTCCATACCCTTCGGCCACCGCGCATGCGCAGAATGCCGATACTTCAACCCCACACCCACCCCATCAGATGCCCCCTCACATAGGCTTCACATTGATACCTCACTCGACCCCACTGGACCAGTAGTGGCTCCCCTAGCTCCAACACGGCTATTTCCATATCCTTGGGCCACACGAGTTGTCTCCCTTGCGTCAATGTGTGCAGATGGCGCTACGGTCGACGCCGTGATGGGGAAAGGGCGTCCCCGCACCATCCTGGAGCCGCCATTTTGTTTGTTGTTTTCTTGCGGAGATACACGGGACAATAAACACTCGACCCTAGGGTGGTACAGATGCTAGACTGATCCTATTAACATGGTACAACACCTATAGATTATGTTTATTATTATTATATGGCTTAGAGGTTTTTTTGAGGGTAATGTGAGGGTTTTTTCTCCCCGTGACGTGCCCACCGCCTCGTTTGCTACCTTGCGCCGTCTAAAAACACCGCCATTTTACAAGTAATTAATTAAAATTAATTAATTAATTAATTAATTTATTTGAAATACTAGTACCCATCCTCCGTATGGCAGAACTGTACAACCCAGAACAAGTCTAGACATGCCTTGATCACGTGATCGTCATTGGGAAACCCCCACTGGGGAATCCCCTCCCGTGGGAAACCCCCACTGGGAAATCCCGCCCCAGTTCCGCCTCAAAAGTAGGTCAATGATAAGGAATTTCAACTTTATATACTACTTATGTCATTCATATATATGAGAAAAAATGGAGGACCTGAAACGGAACCTTGTGGAACTCCGGCTTCAACAGTTTGTGGGTCCGATGAAACATTTCCTAGAGTGACTTTAGATGATCTACCGCTTGGGTAACTTTCCACCCAGGTTAGCAGGCAATCAATACCATATTCTTGCAATTTATGCAGTAGTCCTTAGTGCCATACTGTGTCAAAGGCCTTGGATATATCACAAAAAAAACTATACAGGAATAATTACCATCATCCATGGCCTTGTACACATTATGATACAGTTCGATTAACTGATAGACTGTTGAATGGCCTGGAAGGAACCCGGCTTGATATTTATAAAATAGCTTATGTTGATTAATATGATTGTATATATATATGAATACGTTCTATCCATTATTTTAGAGACACAGCTTAGTAGGAATATAGGACGGTAATTTGAGGGAAGATTGGGATCTTGTTTTTTAAAAATCGGAAGAATATTGAACATTTTCCAGCATTTAGGGAATTGTTTGCTAGCAAGCGACATGTTGAATAGTTGACACAGCGGTTTGCAAATTGAGTTGGCACAGCCTTTCAGCATTCTGTGGCTGATTCGATCCGGCCAGTAGTATATAGAACCCTTTTCGAGTATGGTTTTCCAGGGAGGTAACTCTTGGTCCCCTTTTTTCCAGGTTAAAGGTATAGGGGACGCCCCATCGCCTTTCACCTCTGGGGCGCCTGGGGCGCCACCAGCTCTAGGTCACGTGGAGGTCAAAAGTAGTTCCGGCAACCTGTAACCTTTGTATTCCTCCGCGGACAGAACGTAGTCCCATGTCAACCAAGTGACTTCCAATGTTAATGTATACGGGGAATGCCTAAAAAGAGTATGGGAATAGACGTTTTGTGACAGGGGTGGGTCCCTGGTGGACCGAATGGGTCGAGTGAGGTGTCAAAGTGAAGCGCTCCTCTAGGGCCATTCAGTCATGGGTGGATGCATGTAAAATTAGGATTTTTTCTCGAAACTATAAAAAGCGGAACACGGACTTTACCCCTAAACTAGGGAAAAACCCCTATCAACTCTAGCCAAAAGGGCTAATATCGGTCTCCGGGCTTATCGGGGCCTGCCTATCAAGTCAATGGGGTGGGTGCATGTAAAATTAGGATTTGTCCCCGAAAATATAAGAAGTGGAACACGGACTTTACCCCTAAACTAGGGCAAAAACCCCTATCAACCCTAGCCAAAAGGGCTAATATCGGTCCCCGGGCTTATCGGGGCCTGCCTATCAAGTCAATGGGGTGGGTGCATGTAAAATTAGGATTTTTTTCCCGAAACTATAAAAACGGAACACGGACTTTACACCTAAAATATGGGAAAACCTCTATCAACCCTAGCCAAAAGAGCTAATATCGGTCCCCGGGCTTATCGGGGCCTGCCTATCAAGTCAATGAGGTGGGTGCATGTAAAATTAGGATGGTAGAAAGCGGAACACGGACTTTACCCCTACAATAGGGGTCTGTATTATACAATGTAAGGGAAAATGCCTGTATGGGGTATGGGGATGGTCAATTTTTTTCGTGGGCTTTACTATGGCTTGTGGGGTCTCGTTTTTCTCGTTTCGCCAAGAAAATGACAATGGGAAGGGTCCCGGAGCGAATCGGTGAATTTTTTGGGAAAAGTCACCGAGGTCTGTATATAGGCCGATAGGCTGGCTATATGGGGGTATAGGTTCAACCTGGAAAATTGTTGTTGGGCCCATTCCAAGGGATCCACGGTGTCCAGTTTCTCCAGCATCGTCTCTAGCGACACTCGGTTAATGAAGGTAAACGGTTGGTCAAATACCTGGATGTTCCTGTTCGGGTAAAAGTATCGGACTTGGACTGTGTCCTTATGCTGCAGCACATAACCAAACGCCAGATTCAATCTGAAGGCCGTAGTTTGGTCGTTGAAGATGGCTTCCACGTAGCTATGTAGACGGGCGAGGTCGGTCAGTCGGAAATTGTAGATATGTTGAATAGGGCGATGGCGGTTGAAACATTGCCGTATCATGGGCCAATGGCGCCGATAGATGTCACTCACTGGATGGGCGTCCTGTAACAGATCGCTAGGAACATTTATGGGCTCGCCATGTCAGACGTATGACTCGAAACCGTAACGGTGGGGTCCGGCTGGATATCCAGGCTCTTCTGAACTGTGGGTATAGGCGGGCTCTCCATCATCGCATCACCAGTGGCGTTCGTCTCCCCGGGCTCATCTTCACTGGGTCTGACCTTCCGCGGCTCCTCTTCAGTGGTAAGTTGTCGCCCAAACCGTAGAGACGGGGCATGAATCAAACGCTGATGGCGTCTTAACTGACTGCGTCGTTTGAAGAATTGACCACAAACCTTACAATGTTCCGTCGCGTCCTCGTGGATGAGCGTTCGTGGCGCAGTAAATGATCCTTCCGATTAAATGACCGTGCGCAGGTTATACAAGTATACCGTGCATCGTTGTGGGTGGAGGCCTTGTGGCGGTGCAAGTCGTGCAGACGAGTAAACTGCTTCTGGCAAGGTTTGCAAGTGAACATCTTGGTGGTTGACAGAGTGTCTGATGAAACGGCCAGGCCGCTTCCCTTTTATAGCACGCTAGCTGGTGATCTATTTTTAGCACACTCAGTTCAACTATTCCCTAGTCGAGGGCCGAGCCGTGACATCTTCGGTAACCTCCGTGTCTCTTCGGGCACCTCCGTGACATCTTCGGTCACCTCCGTGTCTCTTCGGTCACCTCCGTAACTACACTGCTGTTCCCGTGTAAACCCGGATGGATTTCCGTTTCTCTTCGGTGCCTCCGTGACATCTTCGGTGACCTCCGTGTCTCTTCGGTCACCTCCGTACCGTCAACGATCAGCATGTAGACATATAGAGTATGTACGGCATGTTATGGTATTCATCAGTGCATGAGTGACGCATTCAGCCGATGGGGGTGGTCGGTCAGCTTGGTAACGAAAAACGTGGCATTGGTCACCCTCTCTACGACCCTTTGTGTGTTGGGGTGTTGTTGTTGGGCCCATTCCAAGGGATCCACGGTGTCCAGTTTCTCCAGCATCGCCTCTAGCGACGCCGCCCGGTTAATGATGGTAAACGGTTGGCCAAATACCCGGATGTTACTGCTCGGGTAAAAATATCGGGCTTGGTCTGTATCAGCGATACGGATTTGATATTTTTGGAACATTATGATGTCTTGCCGGCATCATTGAAAACTGTTGACCGCTTCTCTCTTGCAGGAAACAAGCCTATGTTTATGTATACTATGATTGTCTTTTTGAATTTGGTGCTAATACTGTTATATGGAATATGGAATAGGTCTTTGGAATATGGACGCGGATATTCTCTAATGGACGACGGCTGGATTATGAATGACAGACTAGACGCTTGTAATTCATGCTGCAGCACATAACCAAACGCCAGATTCAACTTGAAGGCCGTAGTTTGATCGTTGAAGATGGCTTCCACGTAGCTGCGTAGACGGGCGAGGTCGGTCAGTCGGAAATTGTAGATATCTTGAATAGGGCGATGACGGTAGAAACAGTGCCGGATCATGGGCCAATGGCGCCGATAGATGTCACTCACTGGATGGTCTTCGTGTAACAGATCGCTCGGAGCATTTATGGGTTCGTCCACGAAGTGTACTTTGCCCTCCACGTCGTACAAAACCTGGCCCAAGGTTTTGTTGTCGTCGGAATTTGACTATTGAATTAGGGCGACATCGTCATCGGCCCTCGTGCGATGGGTGGGAGTTCCCCCTGTTTCGATATTGATGCCTACGGGCTCTTCTACCTGCAAACGTGGCTGCGGAACAGGGTTTCGTATGCGTTGGTGTCGCAGCAACTGACTGGTCAGTTTGAAAAGCCGACCACATTCTTCGCATGGACGCTTGGGTACTTCATGGCGTGCACATGTGTGGCGCTGTAAATGATCCGGGCGCTGAAACGACAGTGTACATATCGTACAGCTATACCGGGTGGTTCCTTCGTGCTTGGTAGCCTCATGGCGGCGCAAGTCGTGCAGACGAGTGAATGATTTCGAGCACGTAGTACAAGTGCACATCTTGGTGGTTGACAGAGTGTCTGGCGAAACGGCCAGGCCGTTTCTCTTTTATAGCACGCTAGCTGGTATCATGTTCGGGCACCTCCGTGTCTCTTCGGTGATCTCTGTGACATCTTCGGTGACCTCCGTGTCTCTTCGGGCACCTCCGTGACATCTTCGGGCACCTCCGTGTCTCTTCGGCCACCTCCGTGTCTTTTCGGGAAGTGACCGAAGAGACTCGGAAGTGAACGACATTGTGGGAAAATCCCAACAGACAGGTCAGTACATGGGCTATCATGTTCACACTCCGTCACCGAAAAGACACGGACTGACGATGGCGGACCTCGCCCTGTGCTGGTGGTGGTGGTGGGAGCTCCCGTGTGGCAGAGCTCTTGGATCGGAGCGCTTGGAGCTCAAAGCGTGCGGAACTCAGAGCTCAGAAGTGACATTTGCATATGACCTCTGTGAGGTCACTTCCGCTTCCGTTCATGTGACCGGAACTGACCTTTGACCCCGGCGCGCGCTAACAATACCGGATAAAGTTGCGCGCCGGGGTCAAAGGTCAGTTTCGGTCACGTGAACGGAAGCGGAAGTGACCTCACAGAGGTCATATTCAAATGTCACTTCCGAGCTCTGAGTTCCACACGCTTTGAGCTCCAAGAGCTCCGATCCAAGAGCTCTGCAACACGGGAGCTCCCACCACCACCACCACCACCGGGCGAGGTCCGCCATCTTCAGTCCGTGTCTTTTCGGTGACGGAGTGTGAACATGATAGCACATGTACTGACCTGTCTGTGGGGTTTTTCCCACAATGTCGTTCACTTCCGAGTCTCTTCGGTCACTTTTACGAAAAGACACGGCGGTGGCCGAAGAGACACAGAGGTGCCCGAAGATGTCACGGAGGTCACCGAAGATGTCACGCAGGTGCCCGAAGAGACACGGATGTCACCGAAGATGTCACGGAGATCACCGAAGAGACACGGAGGTGCCCGAACCAGGATACCAGCTAGCGTTCTATAAAAGGGAAACGGTCTGGCCGTTTCATCAGACTCTCTGTCAACCACCAAGATGTTCACTTGTACTACGTGCTCGAAATCATTCACTCGTCTGCACGACTTGCGCCGCCATGAGGCTACCAAGCACGAAGGAACCGCCCGGTATAACTGTACGATATGTACACTGTCGTTTCAGCGCCCGGATCATTTACAGCGCCACACACGTGCACGCCATGAAGTACCCAAGCGTCCATGCGAAGAATGTGGTCGGCTTTTCAAACTGACCAGTCAGTTGCTGCGACACCAACGCACACGACACCCTGTTCCGCAGCCACGTTTGCAGGTAGAAGAGCCCGTAGGCATCAATATCGAAACAGGGGGAACTCCCACCCATCGCACGAGGGCCGATGACGATGTCGCCCTAATTCAACAGTCAAATTCCGACGACAAGATCTTGGGCCAGATTTTGTACGACGTGGAGGGCAAAGTACACTTCGTGGACGAACCCATTAATGTTCCTAGCGATCTGTTACACGAAGACCATCCAGTGAGTGACATCTATCGGCGCCATTGGCCCATGATCCGGCACTGTTTCTACCGTCATCGCCCTATTCAAGATATCTACAATTTCCGGCTGACCGATCTCGCCCGTCTACGCAGCCACGTGGAAGCCATCTTCAACGATCAAACTACGGCCTTCTAGTTGAATCTGGCGTTTGGTTATGTGCTGCAGCATAAGGACACAGACCAAGCCCGATATATTTACCCGAGCAGTAACATCCGGGTATTTGACCAACCGTTTACCATCATTAACCGGGCGTCGCTAGATGCGATGCTGGAGAAACTGGACACCGTGGATCCCTTGGAATGGGCCCAACAACAACACCCCAACACACAATGGGTCGTAGAGAGGGTGACCAATGCCACGTTTTTCGTTACCCCCATCGGCTGAATGCGTCACTCATGCGCTGATGAATACCATAACATGCCGTACATACTCTATATATCTACATGCTGATCCTTGACGGTACGGAGGTGACCGAAGAGACACGGAGGTCACCGAAGATGTCACGGAGGTCACCGAAGAGACACGGAGATCCATCCGGGCTTACACGGGAACAGCCGGGTAGTTACGGAGGTGACCGAAGAGACACGGAGGTGACCGAAGATGTCACGGAGGTGCCCGAAGAGACACGGAGGTTACCGAAGATGTCACGGCTCGGCCCTCGACTTGGGAATAGTTGAACTGAGTGTGCTAAAAATAGATCACCAGCTAGCGTGCTATAAAAGGGAAGCGGCCTGGCCGTTTCATCAGACACTCTGTCAACCACCAAGATGTTCACTTGCAAACCTTGCCAGAAGCAGTTTACTCGTCTGCACGACTTGCACCGCCACAAGGCCTCCACCCACAACGATGCACGGTATGCTTGTATAACCTGCGCACGGTCATTTAATCGGAAGGATCATTTACTGCGCCACGAACGCTCATTCCACGAGGACGCGACGGAACACTGTAAGGTTTGTGGTCAACTCTTCAAACGACGCAGTCAGTTAAGACGCCATCAGCGTTTGATTCATGCCCCGTCTCTACGGTTTGGGCGACAACTTTCCAATGAAGAGGTCAGACCCAGTGAAGATGATTCCGGGAGACGAACGCCACTGGTGATGCGATGACGGAGAACCCGCCTATACCCACAGTTCAGGAGAGCCTGGATATCCAGCCGGACCCCACCGTTACGGTTTCGAGTCATACGCCTGACAACATCGAACATTTTCTGGACGAGCCCGTAAATGTTCCTAGCGATCTGTTACAGGACGCCCATCCAGTGAGTGACATCTATCGGCGCCATTGGTCCATGATACGGCAATGTATCAACCGTCATCGCCCTATTCAAGATATCTACAATCTCCGACTGACCGACCTCGCCCGTCTACGTAGCTACGTGGAAGCCATCTTCAACGACCAAACTACGGCCTTCAGATTGAATCTGGCGTTTGGTTATGTGATGCAGCATAAGGAGACAGTCCAAGTCCGATACTTTTACCCGAGCAGGAACATCCAGGTATTTGACCAACCGTTTACCATCATTAACCGAGTGTCGCTAGAGACGATGCTGGAGAAACTGGACACCGTGGATCCCTTGGAATGGGCCCAACAACAACGCCCCAACACCAAGTGGACAGTGGAGAAGGTGAGCAATGTTACGTTTTTCGTTACCAAGCTGACAGACCACCCCATCGGTTGAATGCTTCACCCATGCACTGATGAATACCATAGCATGCCGTACATACTCTATATGTCTACATGCTGATCGTTGACTTGAGCTCAGTAAACACTTATACATAATGTGCGTTAAATAATAAAACATGGTGTTTGATATTTCAATTTGTTTTGCTGTGAACATACCAAACATTCCCAGGGCGGCTCCCCCAGCCTGGGTATGATGTAACATTGGGGATAATAAACTGTATGAACATTGCTCAACTTGTTGTTATTCACGACAACGGCTATCCGATTGTACAATACAGAACATATATTGTATAATACAGGACATACATGGTACAATACAGGACAGATATGGTATAATACTGCACATATTTGGTATAATACAGGACATATAGCGTGTAATACAGGACAGATTTGGTATAATACAGAACATATTTTGTATAATACAGCACAGATTTGGTATAATACAGGACAGATACTGTATAATACAGCACAGATTTGGTATAATACAGAACATATATTGTATAATACAGGACAAATATGGCACAAAACAGGACAGATTTGGTATAATACAGGACAGATATTGTATAACACAGGACAAATATTGCATAATACAGCACAGACATGGTATAATTCAGGACAGATATGGTATAATACAGCACAGATATGGTATAATACAGGGCAAATATTGTATAATACAGCACAGATATTGTATAGTAGAGGAGAAATATTGTATATTACAGAGCAGATATGGTATAATACAGGACATATATGGTACAATAGAGGACAGATACTGTATAATACAGGACAGATTTGGTATAATACAGAACATATATTGCAGAATACTGGACAGATATTGTATAATACAGGGCAGATATTGTATAATACAGCACAGATATGGTATAACACAGGACAGATACTGTATAATACAGCACAGATTTGGTATAATACAGCACAGATTTGGTATAATACATGACAGATACTGTATAATGCAGGGCAGATTTGGTATAATACAGGACATATATGGTATAATAGAGAACAAATATGTACAATACAGGACAGATTTGGTATAATACAGGACAGATATTGTATAACATCGGACAGGTATGGTATAATACAGGACATATATGGTATAATGCAGGATAGATGAGGTATAACACAACAAAGATGTGGTATAATGTGTGACAGATATGGATGGTCCATCTCTACACCAAATACCTTCCTTCACTGCCCCAAAATGCCCACTTTCGCTACAAATCCTACTGATGACGTCACCGATGACGTCACAGATGACGTGAACATCCCTCAAATCGGGATGTACACCCCGAGAGCTACAAGATAATACCTCCCACGACACAATCGGACCAAGGATGGTCCCTCTCTACCCAAAACACACCTCCACGCACCCCCAAAATGGCCACTTTACTTACTACACCCAACTGCGCATGCGCAGATTGACGCGACTTGCACTTAAAAACACGCCATTCTGAGTCTACCCCACACAAGCTTCACTTTGACACCTCCCACAACCCATTGGGACTCATAGTGGTCCAGCTCTACCCCAAACACACCCCCCACATACCCCACAACATGCCTGCTTTCTATACTACGGCCAGACTGCGCATGCGCAGACTATTGCACACGGACGGACCATTAGTCGGTACATTACAAACTCCACGGGAGCTTCAAAATAAGACCTCATACGACACCATAGGATCATAAGGGGCTCACCTAGACCCCAAAACGTTCACACTGTATGGACCTATACCGCCATAGCCATGCAGTATAGGCCTATGGGCCTACCCAGGCCTCGGTGAACTTTTTCCAAAAATTTCACCGCTTCGCTCCGGGACCCCTCCCATCGTGTTCTAAATGACGAGACGTGAAAAACAAGACCAAACAACCCATATCACAATGAACGTGTGTGAATTTCCCAGGTTGCACCTATACCCCATAGCCAGCCTATGGGCCTACCCAGGCCTCGATGACCTTTTCCCAACAATTTCACCGTTTCGCTCCGGGACCCTTCCCATCGTGTTCTAAATGACGAGACGAGAAAAACAAGACCCCACAACCCATATCACAATGAACGTGTGTGAATTTCCCAGGATGGACCTATATCCACATGGCCAGTATGGAGCTATATGGGCTATATGGTACTTTTCCAAAAATTTCACCGTTTCGCTCCGGGACCCTTCCCATCGTGTTCTAAATGACGAGACGTCAAAAACAAATCCAAGCAACCCATATCACAATGAACGTGTGTGAATTTCGCAGGTTGAACCTATACCCCCATATAGCCAGCCTATAGGCCTATATACAGACCTCGGTGACTTTTCCCAAAAATTTCACCGATTCGCTCCGGGACCCTTCCCATTGTCATTTTCTTGGCGAAGCGAGAAAAACGAGACCCCATAAGCCATAGTAAAGCCCACGAAAAAAATTAACCATCCCCATACCCCATACAGGCATTTTCCCTTATATTGTATAATACAGACCCCTATTGTAGGGGTAAAGTCCGTGTTCCGCTTTTTATAGTTTCGGGAAAAAAATCCTAATTTTACAGGCACCCACCCCATTGACTTGATAGGCAGGCCCCGATAAGCCCGGGGACCGATATTAGCTCTTTTGGCTGGGTTGATAGGGGTTTTCCCCTATTTTAGGGGTAAAGTCCGTGTTCCGCTTTTTATAGTTTCGGGAAAAAAATCCTAATTTTACATGCACCCACCCCATTGACTTGATAGGCAGGTCCCGATAAGCCCGGGGACCGATATTAGCCGTTTTGGCTAGGGTTGATAGGGGTTTTTGCCCTAGTTTAGGGGTAAAGTCCGTGTTCCGCTTTTTATATTTTCGGGGACAAATCCTAATTTTACATGCACCCACCCCATTGACTTGATAGGCAGGCCCCGATAAGCCCGGAGACCGATATTAGCCCTTTCGGCTAGAGTTGATAGGGGTTTTCCCCCAGTTTAGGGGTAAAGTCCGTTTTCCGCTTTTTATATTTTCGGGAAAAAATCCTAATTTTACATGCACCCACCCATGACTGAATGGCCCTAGAGGAACGCTTCACTTTGACACCTCACTCGACCCATTCGGTCCACTAGGGACCCACCCCTGTCACAAAACGTCTATTCCCATACTCTTTTTAGGCATTCCCCGTATACATTAACATTGGAAGTCACTTGGTTGACATGGGACTACGTTCTGTCCGCGGAGGAATACAAAGGTTACAGGTTCCGGAACTACTTTTGACCTCCACGTGACCTTGAGCTGGTGGCTCCCCCTGGCACCCCAGAGGTGAAAGGCGATGGGGCGTCCCCTATACCTTTAACCTGGAAAAATGGGGACCAAGAGTTACCTCCCTGGAAAACCATACTCCAAAAGGGTTCTATATACTACTCCGGTCCGACGGCTTTGTTGGTTTCAATGGTATTGATAATTTCGCGTACTTCATTATCGCTGATGCGAATGGTGTCCAGTGGTGTATCGCATTTGATTTCGAAATGGTTCGAGTTGTTGCGGAATCATCGACAGTAGAAATGGAGGCAAAGGAGTTGTTAAGTGCATTAGCTTTATCTGTATTGCTATAACAAGTAGTTTGATTCCCCCCTAGGTCATGGACAGTTAATGGTGGGATGTCGCCTGTGCTACCAGTTTTTTTAGTGTTTTCCAATAAAACTTTGAGTCTTTCAGTTTGGAGGTTTCCAGTATGTTTTCAAGGTTGCTAAAATAGTTGGCTCGGGCATATTTTTACATGTTATTAATTTTGTTTCTACTGGCCTTATAGTCCAATCTGTTGGTCGATTTGATCTTTTTGCTATTTTTTTCAATCGGTCTCTCTTTCTCATTTCTTTTCTTAGTTCTGAGGCATACCACGGTTTGTCTTTAGGTCTAATTGTAACAGTTTTGTGGGGAATACTTTTTTTTGCTATTTCAAGGAATTTGTTCGTCAATTTTTCTGCTGCTTCATCAATATTATTTGTGTCTTCTAGATATGTCGTCCAGTCAAAATTGGATATTAGAGTATTGAACATATCATAATCAGCGGCCTTATATACCCATATGTCAATTTTGTAAGCCGATTTCAAGTTATGTTCGACAATGATTTCAAGACATGTAGCCCTGTGGTAGCTTATATCCTGATCTACCCTAATTACACCACAGTCCAGAGTATTAATAGTGTCGCTGACTGCTAGTGGGTCTAATAACGTAGCTGAGTTGGCCGTTACTCTGGTTGGCTCATTAATAACATTACTTATAGAAAGTCGATCACAAATTTGGCCAATGTAGAGCGAATTACCGTTTAGAAGTTCGTCATTGAGATCCCCGAGTAAAATAATATTGGACTCAGTGTCTAGAGCATTCTCCACCATGTTTTCGTATTGATCGTAGATATGAGCTGGACTTTTAGAAGGGATGAAGTAGTATTTTTGTGTTTTGTAATGCAATATTTATCCAAATGGTTTCAAATATTCCAACTTCTAAATCATGTCGACGTTTACATTTTAATTGTGTTGAAGCATAAATCATAATTCCTCCCCAGGGGTTCAATAACACCGGATCCCTATCTTTTCTAAAGGGTGAATTAAAGCCTTCAATGAGAAGCGATTCTTCTTCTATCGAATTGTCCAATTTGATGTAAAGCACATTATATCAAAGCCATCAGCGATATCTTCTACGTATGGGATTTTGTTCCGGATACCTCGAATATTATAAGATGCATTATGCGAAGTCCATTAGTTTGTGACAAGATATCGGGCCCCGGGTTCTGTTCCACGTCTTTACAAATAATAAGTAGCAACAACATGAATGTTAGAATATTAGGACCAGCACAGTTGTTGAGGAGAATCACGAGAGATGCAAAGACTAGAGAAGATTTCAAGTTAAGCGTCAGGCATTCAGTATAGTCGAAACGTGTTAAGAAATGAAAGAGATTGAAGTTTGTCTGTTTTCCGCGACTACTACCATGTGTGCTCAGATAGAATTTCCCAAGCTCTTGTAATTTCGGAACTTGTCCACAGGCTTTTTTATGTTTCAATATGAATAGATCGGCGGTAAAAAATCGCAAAAAATATTTGCTTACATTTTTGGATACGGGGGAGATAGATCTTTCGTTCAGTGTATACATTAGTCTCATGTTTTCTTCTCCTTTAAACTATAGAACTTATAAAAATACCAACAAATGATGTAATATCAACAACAATAAAGTTTGGCGCTGGTGGGCCGTGAAATGGAAAGCGGCCCGTAAACTACCATTTCAAACAAGCACACAACCGCCAGGGCCGAGGCCGCATGTCTGAATATTCCAACGATCCAGTGGATGTCAACATCGATCAATTATCGGACGCCCATCCAGTGAGTGACATCTATCGGCGCCATTGGCCCATCATCCGGCACTGCTTCCACCGTCATCGCTCTATATTGGACTGGTACAATTTCCGACTGACCGACCTCGCCCGTCTACGCAGCTACGTGGAAGCCATCTTCAATGACCAACCTACGGCCTTCAAATTAAATGTCGCTTTCGGGTACACCTTACGCCATAAGATGACTGATCAACTGCGATATTTCTATTCCAGTGCCAACAACCAAGTGTACGACCATCCTTTCACCATCACCAATCGTGCGTCACTGGAGACGATGCTGGAGGAATTGGACACCGTGGATCTGTCAACGCCCCAACACCAAGTGGAAAGTGGAGAGGGTGACCACTGTTACGTTCTTCGTGGCTAAACTGATCGACCACCCCCTCGGCTGAATGCGTCACCCATGCACTGATGAATAGCATAACATGCCGTATATACTCTATATGTCTACATGCTGATCGTTGACTTGAGCTCAGTAAACACTTGTGCCTAATGGGACGGTGCGTTAAATAATAAAACATGTTGGTTAATATTTCAAATTATTTTGCTGTGAACATACTAAACATACCCAGGGCGGCTTCCCCAGCCTGGGTATGATGTAACACTGGGGATAATAAACTGTATGAACATTGCTGAACTTGTTGTTATTAACGACAATCGCTATTCGCTATACTTGGATGAAATATATACCCCCGATATGATATAGTGCCCTTGTTCACTTCCGAAACTGCCCTTTGTTCTACTACTCCTCGAGTGCGCATGTGCAGAGTGACCACGCAGTCATTTCCACGACACAGACCCTCCAATAGGAGCCACGAATGCTTCAAACTGATACCTCCCCGACTCATTCAGACCAAAATTGTTCCATCTCGACCCCACAACGGCACTTCCAATGACCTTTTCCCACCATTCTCTAAGGCTATGCAGGCCATGGCCTTACTTCCACGACACACCACTCCAGTCGGAGTCTACTCCACGAGTGATTTACGATGACACCTCCCACGACCCAATTGGATCAATAGTGGTCCCTCAATCACTCAAACACACTCCCACGAACGCCCAAAATGACATCTTCCTTTACTACTGCCCAACTGCGCATGCGTAGCACGATACGACTTCGAATAAACACCATTTATTCGTCGTCTACTTTCAGAGATCTACAAGATGACACCCCACGCGGTCCATTTGGACGACGGATGGGCCATCTCTACCCCAAACACCTTCCATCACACCCCCAATATCCCCACTTTGGCTAATACTCCTGCTGATGACGTCACCAATGACGTCACAGACGACATGGACATCCATCAAGTCGTGGTCTACACCCCGAGAGCTTCAAGATGACACCCCACACGGCCTATTGGGACCAAGAATGAGCCCTCAATCACTCACAAAGTAACCCCTAAAATGCCTGCTTTATACACTACTCCCAAGTAATCTATAAATAGAACAGGGGTTTTCCAGAAAATTCCCCGAAGGGTAAAGATATTCCCGGGAAAGCTTCACCAGGATACCCAAAGCGGGCCATTTGGCTCAAAGATGGGTCCCTTGATTTCCCAAACATCTCATTGCCCACGGCCAAAATGACATATTTCGTTACTACTGCCAACTGCGCATGCGTAGCACGATGCGACACCCCACAC
This sequence comes from Hanleya hanleyi, assembly GCA_036873755.1. Taxonomy (NCBI): domain Eukaryota; kingdom Metazoa; phylum Mollusca; class Polyplacophora; order Lepidopleurida; family Hanleyidae; genus Hanleya; species Hanleya hanleyi. The sequence continues at coordinate 36,417 of JAVTVY010020324.1, forward strand.
GGTCCATTTGAACCAAGGATGGTCCATTTCTACCCCAAATACGTTCCTTCACACCCCAAAACACCCGCTTTCGCTAGTACTCCTGCTGATGACGTCACCAATGACGCCACAGATGACGTGGACATGCTTCAAGTTGTGGTCTATACCACGAGAACTTCACTTTGACACCCCACACGACGCATTCGGACCAAGGATGGTCCCTCAATCGCTCAAAATCCTTCCTTCACACCCTAAAAACTTTCGCTACTACTCCTACGAATGACGTCACTAATAACATCACAGACGACATGGACAAACTTCAAGACGAGACCCCACAAGACGCATTTGAACCAAGAATTGTCCCTCTTCTACCCCAAACACCTTCCTTTACACATCCAAAATTGCTGCTTTCTATACTACGACCAGTCTGCGCACCTCGACCCCAAAACGTCTATTTCCATACACTTTGTCTACTGCGCATGCACAGAATGACGCCTGTTCCACATCACACCCATCCCGGCGGATCCTTCTTCACGAATACTACACATTGACACCTTCCGCGGTCCGACTACTAGAGGCCCATATAGGCCTCAAAACGTCTATTTCCATACACTTTGTCTACTGCGCATGCGCAGAATGACGTCAGTTCCACATCATACCCCTCCCGTTGGATGCTCACTCACGTATACTTCATGGTGACATCTCCCGCGGCCCAATCGGACCATTAGCTCGACCCCAAAACGTCCACCCAGCGCTACTTGCCCAATGCGCATGCGTACAGTGACTTTTTCAAAACATTTCACCGCTTAGCTTCAGGACCCTGTCCATCGTATTCTACGTGGTGAGACGTGAAAAGCAAGATCCTCCAACCCATACCGCAATGAGCATGTGTAGGTTTCCCATTAGGTTCAACATTGTCCTGTGCGCCAGAATGGGCCTACACCATAGTGATCGGTCCTCTGGTAGATATGTGAGGATATTTTGAACCTTGGTTTGTAGCACATGGCAGTGTGACTATGCGTCACAGGACCTACGAAGTAAGGTAGGCATTAGGACAGGCACTGAGCTCTTGGCAATCCCCCCCCCCCCCCCCCCCCCCCAGCCCCAAGTTGAAATCCTGCCTATATTAAGATGGGCACATGCAGCCCAAGTCAGAATCACCAGAGATTTTCATCAAAAATCACCAGAAATTTTCGATTAAAACAGTATTGAATATTTTGTTGAAGATTAAAAGTGATGGGATTGAATGAATAGTTTACCAGTTACTGTGCTGATGTGAATCTGTGACACACCAACACACTCTGTGGCAGTGATTCTGTGACACACCAGCACACTCCGTGGCAGTGATTCTGTATCCCGTAATCAAGGAATCAAAATTTGAAATGACAAGAAAAATTTAGACATAATTACACATGTAATGTTTTTGTTTAAATTATATCCCAGTGTGATATATAGTCAATATTCAAGAAGTACAATCAAAGTTACTTTATCTAGTTAAATTCTACCCAAAGAAAATAAATTATGACCCTTTAAACATGCCGTCAATGCCAGATGTTGAGTTTTATACAGCTGTAGATCAGGGCTCTGGGTGCATATATCATGTTTCCATACCCCTGATGCACACAACAGCCGCAAAAACAAAGCCTCCTTGAACAACCTATCTTTATACAGGAAATTCTTAACCCAGAAAATACCATTCTCTCTCAAAAGAAAACAATTTACGCCAGGAAGGCCTTTTTTATTAAGCTAATTTTGTTAGGTAGGGGCCTACTTAGATTCAATAATTGTCATGAAATTTCTTTGGTTATATCTTAATTGCAACTATGTTTGTTCCTCAAACCTGACATGCTTGAGCTATACATGTATAACACACTTTCATTTGAGAGTCCAGACATTCCACCATTCACGTGAACAAATTGTACTAAACATGGAATAATTAGATTCACACTACCCATTTCTACAGTATCAGTACTATGTTACTATCTGTAGCAGTTGAAACCCAGTAAAACTTAAACAATTAAAACCAGTAAGAAATTTGTCTGTTGAATACCAGAAAATATGGTATGGAGATTTGAATGAGTAAACTACTAAACAACTTACATGATACCAACAAAATGTCCCAACACAAGCTGATAAATTCCTTGGGTGGCTTGCAGGACGGCTTTGTTTCACCCTCAGTAAATTTTATCATTGTTGCTCACAGGCTAATCTGAAGGATGATACCAGATATTTCTATGTTCTGCTGGGTTATTGCACCAGGCTGACCTAATTGGTTGATGTAGGATATTTCATCATCAGTGGCAATTTGACCTAAATTTGAAGCCTGCATGATTTGGTCTGTGATGAAATGTTTGGATGTGAAATAGGATACACGTTAAAGGCCACAGTTTACATATATCTATAACAATATACTGAATTGTGTGTATTAAGAATGCACTAACAAATGATGGAAAATTCCTATTTCATTATCCCATCACGTTTTGTACTGTGTTATATACAATGTATACAGTGAAACATACAGCCAAGGGTTCCCAATGGGCATGACAGTGCACTCGCTGAGCTGTCAATAAATAATTAAAAAAATAATTATAAATCAAATTTTCATCAGAATTCGGTCAGCTCAGAACAAGCTGGTAACAATGCCCTAATGCACGTTCATGCCAAAAATCAAGGTTCTAATGTCAATGGTTCTCCTTATTTTGCCGACGAAAGGACTCGGATGGACTGACTCACTGACTCATTACCAGACAATTTGCGATCTGTAGCCTACTTCGTAGGAATATGACTCGTGGTGTAATAGATAATGTGTCTGCTTCTGGAGAGAGCGACCCGGGTTCAATCCCCGCTGGGACCCTTTCCATTCTCCCACTGTATGGAGAAATTGAGGGTTCCCCATTTGTCATTTATGTTAGGTAAATAGATGGCGATGTTGTCGGGGACCCTGGGCATTCCATTGATGCTTCAGAAGGGCGGATAAAGGCTAAATATTCTCCCGGAGATGACCGGAGATTGCCGGAGATGACCGAACATTATATTCCCGGACATTGCCGAAGATTCCCGGACATTATATTTCCGGTCATTCCCGAAGATTCCGGGACATTCAAGATGATTCTCACGAAAACCCGCGTATTTGAAGTCTCGCTGGGATTGGACTAGTTTCTTTCCGCGAAAGTGACCGCATCACCGCCGAACCGCATCACCGCGGAAGGGTACATCCCAGGGCTTACTTCCGGTCACGTGACGGAACTATAGTGACCGTGACCTCTCGATCACGTGAGCATCACAGGACACCACAAAGTAGGTCAATACGCTAAAAGATTAGCTTCTATTACCACCCAAAAGTTAAAATTTGACATTTTTAAAATTTAAAAGTGCATACGGGAGAGATAGATCTTTCGTTTCGTTTAGTCACATGTTTTTTCTACTTTAAACTATAGTACTCATAAAGATACCAAAAACTGATGTAATATCAACAACAATAAAGTTTGGCGCTGATGGGCCGTGAAATGGAAAGCGGTCCGTAAACTACCATTTCAAACAAGCACACAACCGCCACGGCTGAAGCCGGATGTATGAATGCTTCAACGCTTCATCTCTTCAGGTCCACTCTTCCCACACTATATTTGGGACCTGGAGAGTTGGAGCGTTCAGAAATCATCGGCGCACAGCCTTAAAAACGCTTCAACGCTCAAATTTTGGGCATCATTCCATCTCAACGCATTAACACGCACACAAACACCCGAACACACCTGGTGTACTCTATGCCCTTCGGACTACAGGGTACAGGTTGGACCACCGGGCGCGTGCGCATGCAAGCGATGGCGTCACTTCCGGCGATGTCCGGTGATGATGTCACTTTCAGCAAAGGCGGGGACCAATGGTCAAAACATGTAATTGAACTACGACAGGCGGCCCTGGACAGTTTCGTAGCAATGGTCCCGGTCGAATTTCATAAAACGATAGACTGTCCGTGTCCTGCTACATTATAATTCTTCTCGCCCTTATATCTATAATACCATCCTGGTCAGAATTATCAACGCTGCAAACAAGCATATACAGTTCGATGGCTGGCTTCGTTTGCACGTTGATCGGAGCCATGGAGAAAATTTTATCCTGCATAAGTTTTGCCCCCTCGGTGTGCCTAAAAAGCACGACCCATTTACGGAGAGAAAATCTGACAAAAAAGGGTAGGTTGACCCCCACTTTTTTTTCCTTTTTATGTTGCTGCCGGAGTTGGGAACATGAGAAAGAAAAACTGAAATCGCTCTTACAGATTCTTTTCTGGTAATAGAGCGGAATTTTACCATTTTTCGACATTTTAAGAAGTTTTCTAGAAAAAAATAGACCAAGCTTGGATGGGAATGTTCGAGATTTATTTTACTGTAACATATCAGTGCTGGTGGCCGAATGGAAGAATCTCTGGAGTGCACCCATAGGACGTTAATGCGTGAGACTAGGGCGTTAGGGCGTTCTGGTACAGCGTTAAGCCGCTGAGACGGGCGTTAAGGCGTAAGGATGTGCGTCAAGATATGGCATTAGGGCGTTGAGCCGGGCGTTAAGGCGTAACGACGGGCGTTGACGGGCGTCACAGCATTTCGATGAGTTAGTGTCAATTCCATTGAATATCTAGATCCATCAGAGCTTCTGAGTTATTTTACCGGGGCGTTGAAGCGTTAAGCCGGGCTTTGGCGGGCGTTACTGTCCATACAAGCAAGCGTGTTTCAAAAACGTGCACAGTCGACGTTCAACCGTCAACATGGCTTACACGTGCGCTGAGTGCGAACGCACGTTCACCAGACATTACGATATAATGCGACACTAGAAGAATATACATGCGATTGAAGACGAGGTGCCCACTGAGGCAGATGCTGAAAATATGCCAGCTGATTCTGAGAGTACCCCGACTAATACTGAAACAGAGACTGCATCCTCAAATGACGGTTTTTGATTGGATAACAGCATGCTTAAATTGTACACATACCCAACGCGGTTCCCCCATGTGTATGATGCAACATTGGGGAGAATGAACTGTATAAAATCTTGAGAACATGTTGATCTTTCTTTTTCTCGTTTTTTTTCCTTTTTTTTCTTTTGTTTTCCATCACGGCGTCAGGGCGATAAGGCGTTCAGATACACGCTAAGATAGGCGTTAATGCGTTAAGACAGGCGCTAATGTAGACCTTAAGGCGTTAAGATAGGAGTTAAGATAGGCGGTAAGATAGGCGGTAAGGCGTCACTGTAAAACTCTGCACAAATATATGCATATATACTTTCTCTACTACTAAGGGGGCAACTGGACTTTAAATAAGTCCAGATTGACAGTACTTTCACTACACACCAGTCCAGTCTGACTCTACTCTACGACAGCTTCAATGTGAAATTCCACACAGCTCAATTTGAACCACGGATAGTCCACCTCGACCCCAAACGTCTACTTCAGGCCTGCCTATGCACTGCGCATGCGCACGATAACATTTCAGCGAAAGTCACGAAATCACTTCCATCATATTCTGTAGCTTGAGACAAAGAAATTAAGTACCCACAATGGAGTACCCACACCCCATAGATAAATAACAAGAAAAATGACTATCCTACACCAATATTCCTACCTCAAACATGAATTCACGAAGATGTCAATTGACATTGAAGTAAGTGAATGGGAATCTGGAGACATATCAATCAAGAAGCGTGACCGTTAACCCCTGCGCATGGAGATTCCCGGAAACTCCCGGAGATTTTAACATTGAAGTAAACTGAAGAGCAGAAATTATTCAAGGGCAGAAATGTTCGAATCTGGACGATTACCAGGAATTGGGCTAACAGACTTATCGCCCCTGAATAGGTACGAAGTCGTTCTTTTATTACTACTCACGTCATCGCTGAGAAATACGGCCCGGGTTCAAAGGGTACTTCCGGTCATGTAACCGAAAGTTTCGGATTTATAGCCTTAACCTGCGGCCTTGGTACTACTGGTGTACATATTTCGCTTGGTGTGAATGCTCGATAAGCTTGAATTTGAATCCACTGATACATTGTCTATTAGAAACAGGGTACCGGTCTTCGTATGTGGAATTAGTAAGGTTTAAAAGGCTTTTCAATTGGTAATTTGACACATTCTCAGAACTGATTCTTTGATTTCACTTTCCAGTTTGAAGTCATGAAAAACCTTGCCACTGCCTTTGTAACAAATACAACTGTTGTGAGTATCAATCTATTTTATTTTATTTTTTTATTCTAAATTAAGGTTCATAAATTCAAAGGGAGAAATATCCATACACCTACTTACAATTATTTCGTGACTACGACCCAGGGAAACATTATTTCTGAGCATATTTCAACTACTGTGATTATATTGAAGAACAAGCGCTGAATGAGCGCAAAGACCTCCGTCGAGGCAACAGGATCAGTAGGGGAATAGTACATCACTGAATAGCATAGGGCCGGATGCCAAGCTCAATTTTGCATTTGTTGACGTTAACTTCACCAATGGTAATTAACGTGAGATTGAGGGTTCCCCACTAGCATGTCCAGCTAGGGATGTGGAAGCCACATTCCCCGCAAATAATATTTCTTTGATTTCACGTGCTCGAAATATTGGTGTATGGAATAGAGTATATTGATGGAAAACCTGGAATACTGCTTGAGACATTAGGCCCCTTCCCACCCACACCTCCCCATGAGAGGACACCCCCACCCAAATCAACACGTTAGCGTAAGAAATGAGACCCTGTGTGCCTAGTTTTACCAACTTGCTTGTGATTTTATGCTATAGGCCCTACACATCAACACTTCATATTTTGTATGTGTACAGTATAGCATCCTCATTGACAGAATCCTCTACAAAACACATCTGATTTTACCGACATTCCGTTCTGATCTGTCTCAGCATCATGTGCTGATTCAATGAGCTCGGAATAATTTTGTATACTGGTGTTACAGGTCACCTTCACCATAATGTATCAATTACCATGGACTTGTACATGTATCACATTCATATTGAATGGTGATGGCTGATGAGAATATTGCCCATATGGAACAAATGGCTGGATTCCAGCGAATAAAAAGTTCATGCTAATCATAAACAATGTTGTAGAGATAGCTGTATACGCTCGTTATAATGTTAATCCCTGGTATAGTGAAATAAATCGTACATGCCAGGAGATTGCATCCGGGCTATTTCTTCAGAACCCGCTCAAACCAGTTTTGGCCCGAAGCTTGAACTTGCATGCTCTGAGATCGTCAGATAGGGATTGAGACTGATAGAGATAGAACGTGTTTTCGGGTGGTCGGATGGGAAGATTTTAATGGGGGATGTTTTAGCTCTATATCGTGTTGGGTGTTGCTAGGCGGGGTACACCTATTCTACGACATCTGGCGTCAGATTATAAAATTAATTTGTAACGGTTGAGGACCAATTTACGCCTTTAAACCAGACTGTGAAAAATCTCGGTAAACACACGCGGGGTGGAAGTCAGCTATTTGTCCTCTCACTTCGCGTTCCCCACCTTCCCTGTTTTCTTGGCCGGCTTTGCACAGGTTGAGTGTATGTAGAATTGTTTTACCGGGAGTCGGTCATCCTGATATTGGGCTATTCTGGTCGCGATAATTCTGTATAAATCCTTTCACGGCTGGCAGGCTGTCGATTGTGTTAGACAGGTTTTTCTTTGTCTCGGCTGATAGGCTAGCTACGCGATAGTGAAATTTGACAATATGATCACACCGGCCTGTGTGATATACATGTAGGGGCCGGTTAGCCGTTTTCCCCGTCTTTCGTTAGGAAACTAGTCATGTGTTCAGTTCAGCCAATGCTATCAAATATTTTTTCTGGTATTTTGCCGGCTGAGCTCGCCAACATTTCGTATGCATTCAATAAACTTGGTGTCGCTGTATATACAGTACCCGTATTATTAACCTGTGATAGGCGCGCTGTGTTATTAGAGTAAGGCCAATGCGGTATAATTTAGCACTGTCAACAGCATATATAGATCTGTGTGATGTGGCAATTAATCGTTTCGCCTCTTTGAGAGACTCGATATGCTCAATTCGGTCCGTGTTATTAAATATATTCCTGGTATTTAGCCAGTTGAACTAGTCAACATTTCTTGGGAATAGTGTATTTTACTCTATTCATTTATTGCATTTGGTGTCGTCGTATATACAGCATTATTGTTCTGTGATAAACGCGAAGTGTTATTAGTAGTGGCATTTTGGCCGTTCGTGGTCAATAGATTGGTAACAACCGGATAAATTGACTCAGTGATATTGAATAATTTGAGCCTGGCAGAGTTATACAATTTTCAAATATTTTTACTGGGTTATCATATAGAGCTTGTATATCGGGGAGAATCAAATTTTTATGGAAGTTTTTGTCCATTGTCACTCCAGGTGTTACTGTGTGGTGTTGTCTATGTGTTTCTGTACGATTGAATTGTATTGTTTCAGAGATTGATTTTTGTGTGAGATTTCTGCTATGTGTTAGTATTGATGGGTCTTTGGATTGGGATTGAAGATTTTGCCGACCTTTATGAGAAATCTGTAGTTGGAATGCAATTGTGCGTTGGAATACAATAGTAAATGCTCAGATTGTTCGCGGGTCAATGTGACTTTGTCTTTTGCTAACGTTTTCCCCATCCTGATAAAAGGGAAACCCGTTTTTTCTGTTTCAAGATATATATACATTTTTTTTAACAGTTTGTCGGCTGTCAACTGGTCGGCTAAAAATCGCTCATCATGTCGATTTTCTGAATTAATACGGATATATATTGCCTACATTTTGGTTGTCCAATACATGATTCTGATTGCTCAGTTGATAGTTTGAGACATTGTCAGTCAGGCGAGCCACATTCATGGCGACACCATGGTGTTGTCACTGCGATATATTATAGTATTCATGCGGATGCCATGGTGTTGTCACCGCGACAAGTAATCAGACTTCCTTCAATCCTTTTGACTTGAGTTAATGATTTGTATATCCTGTCTGCTTTCTCCCTTCTCTTGGATCAGTTCAGGAAATTATGCTTTTGTTTGAAGTTTAATTGAATGGAAACTGGCCTATGTTCATCCTTGAGGGGTCTGAATGATAGACTGAAGGTTGTTCATGATGTTGAGCGATTGAGTTAAAATTTTGATGCAGTTTACCATCTCGAGACAGACTATTTCCTGTTTATATTTGAACTCGGAGTTATTAACTCCTCGATGTGGTCGAGTTTAAAATCTAGTTATATTCTGTGTTGTATTCCTCCAGGCACGGGAAACTGTGTTAATTTAAGATTTGTTTATGTTGAACACAGGTGGCCTGACTTTTCGGGCACAATTGATAATTTGATAATTGATTTTTCTTTCTCCACCAGAGCCACCCTGGGTTTCTTTAGTGCCCTATTCATGATTAGTCGTAAATTGAAATAGTGCAAGATTAACAGAGAAGTTGCAACAACGCGTTAACTGTGTGGTAACACGTGTTGCACTTGTTCTAGAGATGGGTATTGTTCTTTTTCTTTTTTCCTAATGGATATGGCTGATTAGGCACAATTGATTTGGTTCATAAAAGTGTTTCGTCAGTTTGAACTCGAACCTGCACATGTTTAAATATTTGTTTTCATTCACTGAATGTGAGTAGTTCACACTGCATTTCATTTTTCGTGTCCAATTTGGTGTTCCCTAGGGGACATAACGAGGTACACGGTCTTTCTTCTGCTTTAATGAGTTTCTGGAGTGGAAACTCAGTGTGAGGAGTTGACACTGCTATTTAATTTTGGTGTAAAATTTGGTGTTTTGTAGTGGACATACCAATGTGGGCTGTCTTTCATTTGCTTCAGTGAGTTTCTAGAAGAAAACTCACTGAAAGTCTTTGATATATTTGAATTTATTTGACTAGATTTTGATTGGGTATTCCTTATTTTTTTTGGACTTGTTTGCATATACCGTATATCGTTCCACTTTTGTTTTAGATTTAGGGCCCATTGATGTGTCAGTGGCTACAGAGGAAGCACTGCAAAAGTTGAAAGGGGTGGGGAGTAGTCGAAGTGCACGTGTGGTAGCCTTGCAGGAAGAGGGTAGGTTGGTTAGTTTTAAGCATTTTATGCAGGCGACTCCGTTTAGTGCCGGGCATATAGCCGATCTAGTGCTAGAGGGGCAGATTATAGGTTTAGACTTGTCGGGAAGTCCGGAATACATTAATGCTTTAGTTGACCGTCGTTTTGAAGAAATCATTGGATCATGGAAAGTTGAAATAACGGCTCAAGTAAATGCATTGGATGTAGAAATGGGCCAGTTGCATGACGATGTCAAGGCATACGAGCTTCAGTTAGACCAGTTGGATGAGAAAATAGTGGTACAATGTCAACAACTAGGTCGACAAGTGAACACTCAAATAGGTCAAGTTAATGGTAAGATGGAGCAAGTGGGTTTAGATATGAGGACTGTTGTTACATTGCTTAGTGCTCCAAGCAAGATTTCATTACATGTGACGTCTGGACAGACAACGGGGGACGCTGGTCAGGCGGATCCAACACATATTGTTCTGAATAATAGACCTGAACAATTGATTGAGGGTGGGGGAGAGACTGCAAATCAACTGAATGCAGCCCCTGTTCATCAAAATGAACCACATGTTCAAGTAAATGCACCAGCTGCACTTCCCGACACCCCATGTCCAATAGATCTAAATGGAACAACAGGACTGGACGCTGGTCTGGCGTTTCCAGATGACACTAGGGATGTAGATAATGTATTCAATCAGTTACCGCCCAGTGGCCACACTTCAGCTCCGAACTTCCAATGCCCAGTAAATCGGAATGGATTGTTTTTAGACAATGCTATGGTAGGGGGGCAATATCTCCAAGGGAATATAGATAATGGGAATCTGGCCGATGCGTCCGCTACTGATGCCGAGGGGGAGGTTGAGGCCTCTCCTAGTAAATGTAGCGAATGCTCCTCCAGATCGAGATCAACCAAACGACATGTGTCCCGAGAACACTACCGTAGCCAAAGTCCCCGGCTTCCCAAGACTTTAGTGTTTTCAGGGACCAGAGGGGACTGGGTTCCATTTAGGGTTAAATTTAAGTTGGAAGCTGAAAGTAGACAGTGGAATAAAGACCAGTGTCTTAAGAAATTAACGGACTGTATTCATGGTGATGCCATGGTGTTTTACAGCTATCAATCGGAGGCTGTCAAAACCTCGTTTGATATGCTCATCAAAGCAATGGAATGCCATTATAATAGTAGGGAACCTCCGCGTGTAGTTAGGCAGCGGTTGCAGGCGGAAGTGCAGGGTTCCGAGGATACCTTAGAGGAGTTTGCTTTTAGATGCGCTAGGTTGGCAAGGAACGGGTATCCGAATGCACCGGAAGAGATTATTGAGTCAGTAGCGGTGGAACATTTTTTCAGGGGATGCAGGGAAATACAGGCTGTGAGATTTGCTATGGAAAATAGCCCCACAACAATCTCGGAAGCCTTGCGTTATGTGAACTCCTCACGATATAATCTGAGGGAGTTGGATTTTCAGACGGTTACATGTAGAACTGTTAATGTTGATTCAGTGGGGGAGACTTTTCCTGATGCTTGTAAGGCAGAAGGGGAAGGGATAAATAAGAGGTCCCCTCGCCGTCGTTCATCGCGACCCTTCTGTCCACCACGACTCTGTTACTCGTGCCGTAAACCCGGTCATATAAGCCGTTTTTGTCCTGTTAGACGTGGTTTAGATGGGTGGGCTGAATTAGCAACTGCAAATGGTGGTGTGGGGTCGTCCACGGGGGACGAGGCAGGTGTTACTGAACTTACTGCAGCAGTCAGAGATGTTACTCTGTTTCGTTCCCAGGGGTGGGCGATGTCCATTCCAGTTAACGTTGGGTCTGTGCCGATAGCTGCTGTGGTAGACACAGCCGCCCAAGTCACCGTCATGAGTGAACATCTATTTGCTAGGTTGGGTCTTCAGGAGTTGTCGTCTTCGCCTATTCGGTTGACTGGTGCATTTCGAGGAATGACCAGTATGGGAATGCTAGTTCGGCAGGTCCCATTGTCCATCTCCGATTTTCACTGTACTGGAAATATAGTGGTGGCACCCTTGGTTGACGACCTGTTGCTAGGCTTCGATTTCCTATCAGCCTATGGATGTGTTGTAGATTTTAGGGATAAAGCCTTGGTTATTGGAGACACCAAGGTTTTTGCAGTTTGAATTTTTATGGAATGGTGACTTGTCCAATGTGGGCTCCATTTCGCTGATAAATGGTGAAGTTAGCTGATGGGCCAATGGTGAGGCATTTTGTGTATGCGTCTGAAGCGATGTAGTATAGTGTCAGCTTGGTGGAGATATATGGTTGTGTACCACCACGTGTATGCAGTGATGGATATATTGTATTTGGTTTTGATTTTCTATGTGAAATTATCCTATTTGGGGGTTGATTTGGTTTTGTTGTACAGGATGTTTTTTGAGGCATTGTGGAATTGAGGACAAAAAAAATATATAAAATTCTAGACCCAAACCGTTGTTAATGTGTTGTGTAATGTAATGTGTATTTTGGAACTATTGTTCTATAATTATGGTGTGTGTTGGAGAACTCTGGTGTGTAGTCGGAAGTTGGATGTTGTTTGGAAATTGTGATGCGTGTTGCGGCGTTATACATGTAGTGTGTTATGGGAGCATTTCGTGCGTTATGGTGAACTAGGTGTGTTTAAGTAATCTTTGTGAGGGAACCGGGTGCTGGACGCCTGGGTTCGATGGTTGCTGTGTGATTAGAGAATTTCTGTATGTGAAGATTCTGTGTGGTAGATATACGCGTCATTCACGTTTTTATGTGACTTTTGTTGAGATTGTATAACTGTGTGTTCTTTGTGGGGTTTTCTGTGTGTGTTAAGCTATGTGACACGTTTATGTGATGAAGTTAATATATGGAGTGACATGGAGAAGATATGGTACGATAATAGGTAGTGTGGTTAGCCATGTCGGAGGCTTGGGGTTAAAGGAGAAGAGTACCGGTCCTTCTCTCCCCCCATGTCTTCGCCATGGAGCCATGGTGAGAGTTGTCTATCCGGCATCTTGCTCTGTGTGTTATGATTTATTGTGAATCCGGTGGGGCTGGATAGCTACCACTCGGGGAGTGAATATATACGTCATTATTCGATTCTAGTCTCAACCCTGTTTTAGTTATCAGCTCAACGATTTTGTGAGTGTGAGCTTGATATCTGTGGAGGTGTAGCAATTATGGTTATGTGTTTCCTCTGCAAACATTCTCTCTGGTGGGTAGCCGTTTGCGAGAGCGTATGTACATTGGGATCAGTGGCGTGTAGTGCGCGCACACGTTTCTGACTCTTCGTGCGTACGCCCTGGAAGGGCCCTTCCACTCGAAATTGTTGGCTGTTGACGAAGGCGAGCCTTGAAATTATTAGGGAAGGGAGAATGGGGAGTTCAATATATAGTCTGGACAGCCAGTAGTTTAGAGGCTTGTTCCAATAGTGGATTTTATGACGGGCTGGTGATTATTGCGGCCATGTAGCTGGTAGGCTGGCCTGCCAATTGATAGTCTAGATACCAGTCCTGGTTTGGATAATGTTCTCGTATTTATTGCGGCCATGTAGCTGGTAGGCTGGCCTGCAGAGTATATTTTTTAAGAATTAAAGTGAGCAGTCCCATGCGGCCGATTGTATATATTTGGGCCGTAAAGCTGGTAGGCTGGCCCGCCGATTATATTTTTGAGAAATAAAGTGATCAGTCCCATGAGACTGACCATTTGAACGAGATTTTTAGTGGGTTTGGGTGTAGTTATAAAACTGCACTAGTGGGAGGGTTTACCATTTTATTGAAGTTGGGTATTTTTAGAGAGTACTTTTGTACACTGCATGTTACGGATTTTGAGACATGTGATATAACATGGAGAATTCACGTCTTTGTCTCGCGTTTTAGTAATTATTGGCAGCGCTAGAACAGCGGTTGCTTGCGACAGGAAGGGTTCTAGCTAGGCGAAGTAGGACTCTCGCCAAAAAGAAAACGGGGAGGGGTGTTGTAGAGATAGCTGTATACGCTCGTTATAATGTTAATCCCCGGTATAGTGAAATAAATCGTACATGCCAGGAGATTGCATCCGGGATATTTCTTCAGAACCCGCTCAAACCAGTTTTGGCCCGAAGCTTGAACTTGCATGCTCTGAGATCGTCAGATAGGGATTGAGACTGATAGAGATAGAACGTGTTTTCGGGTGGTCGGATGGGAAGATTTTAATGGGGGATGTTTTAGCTCTATATCGTGCTGAGTGTTGCTAGGCGGGGCACACCTATTCTACGACAACAACATACAATTAATAATACTATCAAATAATTATGTATGTTCCTTGTCGACATCAATATAATACAGACAATATTATGACTGAATCAGGGTAACAGATATACAAGGGTATATATGTCTACACTAAACTGAAGGAGATCCATGATGCGTATTATATTATGTTGTAAAACTTCACTTGCTAATCTCGATTATGTTGCTTATTGTGAAAATAAATGAAATTATGAAAATAAATTTAGTATGATTGCCCATTACGCTCAAATTAGAAATATCAGCAGCTAAAGTTAAGCCAATCATAGCAATATATAACACCATGGTATTGTTGTAATATCACCCAGGTATTGATCTTTGGTTAAGAATGTAATGAGATACATATACCTGTTTTTTGTGTTATTCTGTATGCAGTTCATTCTGTATGTATTTTATACATGTACATATACCAGAAGTGGAATTGAAATTTGACTAAAATAGTCAAAATATGTTCGATTTTTAGCTCTACTCAGGAAATGAAGTCTTTGTTTCTAGAAGCTAAATCATTTCAGACACATTCAAGTCCTCGCCTGGTCAAGGGAGATAATTTTGTAAAAAAAAAACAAAAAAAAAAAAACAGGTATAGATCCACACTGGCGCAGACCAGAAAGTTTTATGACCTTTGATGATATTTGTGGAACATGCTGCAGGACTTCAACTTTCATGAATCTGATATTATCCACACAATCCCATTCTACATGATATTTTTGCCATAGCACCGATAAACTAGATCCCTTCATTTATGTGGTCTAGATCCAGGAGCTATTGGGGGCTGCAGGTTTTGTAAAAGTTAGATCCAATTATTCTGAGATAAGGAATGAAGTCCGGCATGGTTGTTTTAAGTTAAAACTGGGCATCCTTGAAAATGTCTGACCGACTGACACATGTATCACTCTGCCGGTCATCATTACATGCGTAATGTTTATCACAAGAGAGAATATGTATACTGTGTTTGAGGAATATTTCTGCCTCCCCAATGGAAGGCGAAATTTCAATGAACGGTCTGTGTTGTCAGTGTGTCTGATGTCCCCCTTGCAAAGACAAGAAAATTTTCTATGTAATTTATTATTTATTGATGTATTTATTGATTTTCTTTTTGTCTAATTGTCTTCTGTTCAAGCCATTTGGCATTGGTAAAACCTGAAATGTATTTCATCTAGTGATACTGTCTGTTTGGTTCCAGATCACGGGGCTGAACAAAGTATGTGAAATGTGATCGTATGGCAAATAAATGCCCAGTGGTATGTCCAGGGCTTAAAACTACAAAACAAAATTGAGAAAGGTTCCATCCATGCTATCAGTCAAAAATCTCAATAATGTAGGCCTACATGTGGAATGTAGACACTCCTTTGTTTCAGCTACAATTCAGAATAAGTTTTCAGAATATTATCAGGGCTTAACAAGCAAATTATTCTTCATCAACAAGTATCACAGCACACAATGTGGATGTCACTAAACTGTTAGGATGAATGAAAAGAAAAGCATATGTATATTATTTATCAGCCTTATTAAATAAGTTTACAGACTCACGCAGGTAGATCAATTTGGTGCTTCTGCAAAATCAAACCATTATTCAACTGCCAAATGCCAAGATAAAGCGCCCCCCCCCCGGAAATATAATTTATCAGCAAAATTTAGAATAACTGTTTTTGAACAACCAGGCTGGTGGATATCATCAACTGAAAGAAAACGACAGGGTTCCCACACCTTGGGGATTTCAAAATTTCAGACCTTTTCCATACCTTTTTCAAGACCTATCAAGTCTTTTTCCAGACTCAATGGACGCTTCAAATCAGCTATTACATTATACATTGCCAGGAAGAATTTTGAGACCGTTAGGTGATATGGATCAAAACTAGTCAAGCTCAAGATGAACAATCAACTCTTTTATTATGATGATGATGTACATTGAGATCACTGCACCAACTTACAACTCAAAAATCAAAGCAGGTTCCAAATTGACAGAATGTTTCAAAAGCACAGAATGGTGAACTTTTTTATTTGAAAATAAATTCACGTTTTCTTTCATTCTACGAAACAGAAATTAAAAGAATCAGGTTTATTGCTCTTTTTTGTCATACAGACTCATTAAAGCCAGAATGAAAAAAAACAAAGACAAAAAAAAAACGAAGACAAAAAAAAGACCCAAAAGAAATTAAATGAAATGGCTGAAAAGTGTTCTAGTTCTGCAAAATCTTGATTGGATTGGAGAATCCCTCAAATTAATTTCAGAATAATTGTTCATCTTTATATCGTTTGAACAAGTTAAAAAAAATATTAGAACTGATAAGACAACAAAGCTAGAAAAAAAAATACCAAGGGAGACAACTTTTGTACAAGTGCTCTACAAGTATTGAGCGGAGTTATCCCCCTTCAAAACGTTGCCCGTGGAAACCGTAAAACACGCAATTTGCGTGCTGCTTGGAGGAGATATTTTGTGTCAATGATCATTACCAATAAAGATTACAATTATCAACACCAGTTTTATCAGACTGTAGTAACTTACAAAGTGAATGACAGGTACACGATTCACACAAACGGACGAACCCACGAGGAGATGAATGGGTGTGAATGGACTGGTGCCGCAAGACGGTACATCTTCGGGAAATTTATGACCTATTCCAAGGTTCTTAGCGTGACATGTACATGATCAGGTCAGGGCATTTGCAGCATTTCTGTTCTTCATTCAATACATAGTACTGTTCATACGCCCGATGATATGTACTTTTGTTGCTAACATTATGCAAGTTTTGTTGTTAAAAAAATAAAACTGAACGTACTTGTAGGCCTACTCGTTTGAAGCAGCAGACATTATAAATTTAGTTGACCTAGATTCTGCATTGAAAACAATGAATTACGTCAATTATACAGTATTTTCGCCTGCATGTTGTCTGATCGTACTATTCTTGTTTATCTGATGATGCTGAACAATAATGATCTTGTGAACTTTGGGATAGGCCTAGGTCATAAATTTTCTGAAGATGTACCATTTTGCTCTGGTTTCGAGATTGAGGTGGAACCCGACTACAGAAGCAAGGCCCACTGCAATGCATTGCAATGGGGAACCCCGTTATTTCAATTGTGTCCAAAGAAAAGATTCAAGATTTCGTCGGGAACCATGACGATCCCTATTGGAAATACTGTGAGTCGTGGGTTCCCCATATGACAATTATTTGGCGGGAGATTTCACGTTGCGCTCCTAGACCTCCGTCTGATCGACGGAGGTAAAAAGCATCCCGTATTCCAAAACAATGTCAGTGAAGCTGAATAGGTTCGGTCGTGTGTTTTCGATCGTATGTGCTTTACACTCTTCGGTTTTGATTTTAGACTACACAGACTCGAATATAAATACCAACTGCATTTATTAATCTGTGTATATCCAACGAAATTGTGGCGTTTAGCCGAGAAAAAATCAAACAATTAATTGCTTCAATTTTGTTTTTGTTTCGCATGCCTTTTATTAGGGTAAAAGATATGAAACCATGACACCTTTAATCCAATAATAATATTTAATATATCAGACATGAACGCCGCAAGATATGATAATATTGAAAGCATGTGATTAGTTTCACTTTGAGGTGTATTTCAGAGAATAAAACTTTGGTACTTAAATTTATTAAAAAACCCGATTTTAAACGTACACTGACGCTATTATGCCTTTCGACCGCAATATTTTTATACAGCTTGGGTGGTTTCTCTAAACGAAGCACCGCTTTTCGGACAGAATGAATATATTATCTTTTCATTTCACAAACTCAACAGCAGGTAATCCCTATTTTCTTACTCTACTCAATAACGTCAATAACGTCGCATGGAGTAATTTCAAATTGCTTGTAAAACCGAATTACACGGGAGCTGACATAGCAATGATGAACGTCAGCAAAGCGCGCGATCCTGATGAAAATAATGAACAGCGTATAGTAATTCACATGTGAAGGTTAGTGGACCCTTGTGCGAGAGGGGGAATCTATGCGTTAGCCTTCTTAACCCTACCATTCCTGGGGGTGGGGGAGGGGGTCAAAATGGCCTACCATATCAAACTTTCTTCGCTATCTCCGGAACGACAAAAAATTGAGAGCTGACACTCAGTGACTTTATAGTTTATCGTATTGGGGCCGTTTTGAGCCTATTAGCGCAATCCTCGGAGTACAGGATCATGGGTAAATTCAAGATGGCGGCCACGTGATGTTTTAATCATTTTTCTTTTGCGGGGAATGTGCATAAATAGAAAAATTCAAAAAATCTGACAGAAAAATCGACCCAAAAATGCCGTTTTTGAAGATGACGTCATTGTGACGTGATCAAAGCGGTGATCTTGGATTTTGTTTTACATTTTCTGGCAGAGCTTGACCCAAGGGTATACAGTGTGGTAAGTTTCAACCCCCTAGCTCAAGGGATAAGACAAATAATTAGGGGGGCCATTTTGCCCCCCCCCTCCCCTTCAAGGCCTGGGCAGGCCCCCAAAGGCCCAGTCCAGATAGGGTTAAGTTGAAAATGCTAACCGTGAGAAAGAGAAGGTTTAGGGGATTAAAGGTGGATTATATTCGAACAAATGGCTGGGCGATGTTCCGTGATGATCGCGAACAAAGTCACGTCAGTGCAGCCAGCGGAGACAAAAGTATTTCAAAGCCCTGGTTCACAGTGTAATATCGCATTGCGATCAACCAAATTAAATACTGGTACTTATATATAATAGGGAGTTCGACATGGGTGGATGGGTGAATAGGGTTTAACGTCGCTTTCAACATTTTTTCAGCTATATCACGACGGGGAATGGAAGGGAGGAGAGGGGGAGGGGCGGAGTTCGACATGGATGTTGGTTGAAAGCTACATTCTAAGTTTAGTGATGAAAAAAAAAAATTACGGAAATCCGGCCCGTTGGAGAAAGCATTCCAGATAATTTTTTTCCATGAAGTCACGTGATCACTAGAACGGTACATTTGGTGATAGAGAAACAGCCAACAAATAATTTTGATTTAACCTTGATCTGGAGTCATAATTTGATAACAATCCATCACTGATGTAACGTGATTAGCTGAGTTATACATATATTGATATTGCATCAAAACAACATTTCTTACCATCGGACCAAATCCAGTTCCCATCATGTGTTGTAGCTCCTATCCAATTATTGAGATTGTGAGATGATTGGGTCAAATGTTCGATGAATTGGTTGAGTTCATCACTGGTAATTCTGGCCAACTGACCACCGGTCTTCAAGCACGCTTCCACGGCACCATCCCACGAGCGATAGAACGATGCTGAGGAGTAGCACTTGTTTCCATAAGTCAATGACTCATCGAACATCACATACTTTGTTATCCAATCAGGGCATCTGTAAGCATTCGTATTTATCTCCATGCCTGTGAATAATGAAAATAACAAACTTTTCTGAAGAGGATATGTGATGTTTACATACGACATTCTTTCACGTGTGTGACAGTAATGTAGAAGATTTGTTTCGATTCAAATCTTCTCAAATTATATTTTTCATGAAGTATACATGAATTACATATACTGAATTATCAGCCTCGGTCTTCCGTTGTATGAAAATTTTATGGCTTTATTATTGATCATAATGTGGTTCCTGGCCTATTTTGCTCATTTTAGACATTCTTTCTCCAGAGTGATATTTCAGTATTTAAACAGAAAGAAAATTATATTTTCACAGGTTTTGAATTGGTTTCATTACCGTCGCATATAAGAGAGTTTTTCGGGTGTAATCATTACATATCATATACGCCACGAAATTAGCTCCAGATGTGCTCTTTGGATAACAATATAATACTAAAGATGCTATAGTAATTTCCCTTAATTATTGTGAAACATTTTGGTATTCCCGTTCAGAGAGTTTCGCCGGATAAGGGGAACCAATAAATATGGCGGATTGGTACTATATATTTGTAAAAGCAATCAAATATTTATTTTGAATGGATGGAATGGAAACTAAAAAAAAAACATTGGCGAATGTATTTGTAACGATACCTCAATAGTAGACTGCTATTACAACCACGGGCGATCTTGCGTACAACAAACAAACAATGATCCATCGTTGTATCGCATAGTTTGAAGTCAAAGTTTACATTCCTGCCTATTCAAGCTGGAGCGAGTGTCCGCTTGGGTCCGTGTAACCTTGCGCAATTCAATTTTTTTTTTTTTTTTTTTTTGGTTTCTCAAAATCAAAAATTGAAATTTGACCGTCAATTTTCAATTTTCGTTTTCGGTTTCTCAGAATCAAAAATTGAAATTTGACATTAGTAGGGAGCGAGGATTTCAGCGCATATTTTCCAGGGAGGTAACTCTTGGTGCCCTTTTTTCCAGGTTAAAGGTATAGGTCACTATAGTTCCGGCAACCTTTAACCTTTGTATTCTTCCGCGGTCTGGTGGTGATGTGGTCGCTGGAAAAAGCTTCCGCGGAGAAAAAGTAGTCCCCAGTCTTCAAATACGCTGCATGGTCCGATTGGGTCGAATGAGGTATCAAAGTGAAGCATTCGTGAAGGGGCATCCAGTCATGGGTGGGTGTATGTAAAATTAGGATTTTTCCCGAAACTATAAAAAGCGGAACACGGACTTTACCCCTTAAATAGGGGAAAACACCTATCATGGGCTTATTGGGACCTGCCTATCAAGTCAATGGTGTGGGTGCATGTAAAATTAGGATTTTTTCCCGAAGCTATAAAAAGCGGAACACGGACTTTACCCCTAAAATAGGAGAAAACCCCTATCAACCCTAGCCATTGATAGCCTAGTTCATTGTGATATGGGTTCGTCATTTAGAACACGATGGGAAAGGTCCCGGAGCGAAACGGTGAAATTTTTGGAAAAGTACCATATAGCCCATATAGCTCCATACTGGCTATATGGGGGGGTATAGGTTCAACCTGGGAAATTCACACACGTTCATTGTCATATGGGTTGTCTGGATTTGTGCAAGGCTTATGATGTCACTTTCGGTCCGCGGAGTAGTATGGAAAGCGCAAATCGGATTGTTTAGGCAGGTGTGGAGCACAATATGGGAAGTCAGTAGGGGGAAAGATATAGGAGTGTCACCACACTATAGATCCCTGGAGTCAGGCATTCGAACTAGATTATAACGGGCCAGCTGCGAATGTCCAGAAGCGAGAGTAGTAGGGAGCGAGGATTTCAGCGCATATTTTCCAGGGAGGTAACTCTTGGTGCCCTTTTTCCCAGGTTAAAGGTATAGGTCACTATTGTTCCAGCAACCATTAACCTTTGTATTCTTCCGCGGTCTGGTGGTGATGTGGTCGCTGGAAAAAGCTTCCGCGGAGAAAACTCACATTCCATCGGGAAAAGTGCTCTTACAACAAGACAGTCCTGAAATTCTATGGATATGTGTTCTCTGGCGAAGGAATTTCCCCTGACCCAAAGAAGGTCGAGGCAATCCATCAAGCAAGTTCCCCCAAATCCCCAGCAGAAATCCGAAGTCTGTTAGGTCTCGCGAACTACTGTTCCCGTTTCATCCCCGATCTGGCGACAATCATTGAACCACTCAGAATCCTGACCAAGAAGGACCAGGAATGGACATGGGACCGGACGCATGAAGATGCATTATCTACTCTGAAGCAACGACTGACATCTGATCAAGTCATGGCCTATTACGACCCGACAAAAGACACTGAACTTGTTGTCGACGCTAGCCCAGTCGGTCTTGGTGCCATGTTAACACAACTTGACTCAGCCGGCACAATGCACGTGGTTGCCTACGCTAGTCGTTCCCTCACTCCAGTAGAGCAGAGATTCTAACAAACGGAACGTGAATGTTTGGCTATCGTTTGGTCATGCCAGCATTTCGACCTGTACGTCTAGGGTCATCGCTTCAAGGTAATCACTGACCATAAGCCCTTGGAAACGATCTTTAGTAACCCGAAATCGAAACCACCAACTCGCATCGAAAGATGGATGTTCAAACTTCAGACCTACAACTATGAAGTCTTATACAGATTAGGAAAAAACAAGCCTGCTGACTACATGTCAAGGCATCCGGATCCAGGAGCGAAACCAGATGCCCGATCTGCAAAAATGGCTGAAGAACACATCCGCTTCATCAGTACCAACTGTGTGCCAAAATCTCTATCTCTTCAGGACATAGAAGCTGAAACAAGACATGATCCAATATTACAGCTAGCATCCGAGGCTATTCAGCACAACAATTGGCGTGAAATCATTCACCGTGCCAAAACTACTGCATCAGCAAGCTTATCGGATCTTCAGGCACTATCACGATTTGAGCATGAACTGACTCTGACATCAAATGGACTGATCCTGCGAGAAAACAAAATCGTCATTCCACGAAGCTTACAATCTCAAACCATTGAACTGGCTCACGAAGGACACCAGGGAGTGATCAAAACTAAAAACCTCCTGCATCAAAAAGTATACTTTCCTGGAATAGACAAACAAGTCGAAGAGCGCACCAAGAGTTGCATTCCCTGTCAAGCAACTACTGCATCTTATGACAGAGAGCCTCTTAAGATGACTAATCTACCTGCTGGTCCATGGATAGAAGTAAGCACTGACTTTCTTCGGGTTACACCCAACGAATACCTGCTAGTCATCACGGACGACTATTCACGATATCCAGTAGTCGAGATAGTTCACTCCACAAGCGCAAAGTTGTGACTCAAGTTATGGACAAGGTATTCTCTGGATTCGGAATTCCGGAAGTCGTGAAATCTGACAACGGCTCACCGTTTCACAGTGACGAATTTCGATCATTCAGCAAACAGCTTGGTTTCAAGCACAGAAAGGTGACACCGTATTGGCCAAGAGCAAACGGCGAAGCCGAACGCTTCATGAAGACACTTGGAAAAACTATGAGAGCTGCTGTAATCGAAGGAAGGAACTGGAGACGAGAACTCTTCAAATTCCTCAGAAACTACAGAGCTACCCCACACAATTCCACTAACGTCTTACCTGCCCAAGCATTGTTCAACCGTCCATTCAGAACTAAACTACCAGAAATCCAACAGGAAGTCGACAATCCCGTCATGCGCAAATATGATGCATCGGCGAAGAAGAAAATGAAGAAAAACTCTGATCACAACAGAAATGTCCATCATTCTGTCATCAAGACTGGTGACAGAGTTCTGTTGAAACGTGATATGAAAGGACGTAAGCTGGACTCTCCGTATTATCCTCAACCTTCTATGGTAACTGCGCAACTGAACGAGCGCAAGGTAACGAGAGATGTTTCATTCTTCAAACTTCTCCCATCAACTGTCCAATATACAGATGTACATGTACCCACATCTACTGATTCGGATGATGAGATGGATGTTACACCATTACCAACTCCACATGGCGAACAACCATCAACTCCGAGAACGCTACGACGATATCCTCAGAGACAGAATCGGAGACCCCCAACATATCTTCAGAGCTACCGCTAATAACTGATAACCGTGATGTGATTAATACTAACATTATCCACAGACATTCCGATTGAAGCTGATTATTCTGATTGAAATGTGCATTTAATTGTACACTCGATTATGCGGAACTCAAGCTTGAATGCTTTGATCCAGTTTGTGATTCATGAGATACTTCTGAAATTTATTTTGTGTGTTTGATCATTTGTGAATTATACTGGAAATTAATCTGTGGTTCCTGCAGGAATGATATTCCAAGAAATGACAATGAGATTTAACTTGAGCACTTTCACTCCAAATTAATTCATGGAGATTTCATGAACTCATTAATTCAATTCATTGGATATTATTCCTGTGATTCAACATTCGGTTTGTGATAAAGAAATTTATCAAAATGATCTCTAATCATTCGAATAATGATGCTAAGGACATGATGAACTCTGTTCCGAACAACCAAACATTGGTGCTAATGATTTGACGTTAAAAGTTACATTCTTTTTCCATACCATTCTGTTTAAAATTAGATAACATAAAGACTGTTGAGTTATCAGTTAAAAGTTTTATTAACTAAAATGCTTTTAGGACTCATTACAAGTCAACATAAATGATGTAACTGGTATGACAAGATTCGAAACATACATTTGTTATTGATACGGATTACAAAGGTTATGTAATGTCTGAAAATCCCTGCAACTATAATGGTTTGAAAATCTAAAGGAAAAGAGGGATGTAATGATGTAAGGACTACCATCAGTTCGTCTTTTATATAGTCATACGCTTTGCTATACGGTTATGGTTTTGAAAGTACCACAGAGTAGTGGTGCGACAAGCGGATGAAATACATTGTTCAAAAGCAGCAATCAGCGTCTGTGTAAAGCTGACAATATCACACAGCTGATGGTCGTTCTCTAACGTGGGGGTCAGATCGAAACAGAACAACGTGTATCCGTACGGGTAGTCCTCCCGACTGATCATATTCCCTTCGTCCTGGTTGATTTGACCGGTGGCTGTAAACAGACTCTGATAGGCTCGAATAAAATTCCCGCGCCCAAAGTTCGGTGTTAAGGCCGTAGCTGGGACCTGTTGTCCATCCACATGCAAGGCCACAAAATTGATGCCGAAATGTTTAAAGTCAAACGGGTTCTCTGGGTAGGCTCCGCTGAAACTGGTATTCCCAGGAACAGGTTTTCTTTGTTGGCGCTCATATTTCCAGCAGACACAGAGAACACTTTGGTTTGCACACGTCGGATAGGGTACTGGGCTGGTTTTGTTTCCAAGGCTTTGAGGTGTCCCAATTGAACGGCTGGATTCGGTTTCACTTTTCGGACATACAGGACTGCGTCTTGGATGACAATCTTATAGTCCGCTGCATGCCCGTCTACGTTAGTGGCCATCAAGGCGAAGGTCGGAGGCGCCCGTATCAGTCGGATTTTGATGGGGATCTTGTTCAAGAGGTACCGGTCTTGCATGAAGATGTCTGCGTGCAGTCGACCCATGAGATCCACCGAGACGCCGTTCGCGGTCAAAGCCTTCCGTTTGCTATATCCCACATTGTCGTTCTCTGCGCCCATGTGCTCGGGTGTGTCCTGGTAGAATGAAGCGGCTGTCAGCTGAGATTTTTTAGCCTCTCGTCCATGAGACAACATCGTCTCGATGTAGGCTCGATAGGGGTACGTGTTGGTCGAGTCACTCATGAGTTTGTCGCTGAGAAATATATCCACCTGTTGAAACATCGAGTGCAGCCAGAGATTCGTCGGGCCCACCGTTGCTCGGTCGACGATTCTGGAGCGATCTCCATTGACGATCTTGGCTTTCACATACAAGTATGTATGGGCTAAATCCACATAGGCCGTATCCGCATTACTGATGGTGAACCCGATGGGCCCTGTTTCGTTGATGCTGGAGAGCGGGAGATGCTCCACCCATAATCCTTGTTCGGCACTGGTCTGTGTGGGCGGCACGGTCCACAAATCAAATTCACTGTTGGTGGAGGGACAGGACTCTGCGTGGATCAAGGACATGTTTTAAGAAAAGATATCCTGGGTCTTCGATGTGCGTCGTCGCTGGGTCGGTCGTCGACTGGTGCGTGGTCTCGGTGGTGCAGGTCTTTTATTCCCTACGGTGCGCTGTGTTCTGGCCACCAAGACGCCTCCCGCTTCTTTGGCCCGCCGTTTCAAGGCTTCTTTGGGTGTCGTTCGGGTAGGTAGAGCATGTGGGTGAAACTGTGGGGGACTTGATCTCCATACGTCTTTTTTAATGGGCACCACCCGTAACAGAGGTGTGTTGATATCGCCCACGATGTGGTTGTCCACCACGTCCGAGTAGACGTAGAGTCCGTACATACCCGATTTCATATCCATCGGGATCTCGCCTTGGTGGGCGGTGGGACCAGCGAACGTCCGTAGATCGAAACCCAGCATTTGCTGCAGGATAAGACTCAGTACGAAACTCGCGTTGGCGTTGACGATGAGCTGTGCCTTGTCGTTGTGTGTCCACGTGATTCTTGAAGGGATAGGTTTTGATGGGTTTTGAAACATTCGTGACCTCCCGTAGAGCCTTATAATGCAACAGTCTTGACAGCCCACCCATGAACTCCTTGGGAGTATCGTATTGGCCTTCGGGGAGGATGAGTCGGGTGTCTTTTCCTTCGTAGGTCACCTCGTACCACACTTCATTGGCTCGCACGTTGTACCACGAGTAAGGGTATTGGATATCCACGAGGCCACATTCCCAGCGTCCAGGTAAATGCAACGGTTGCGGTAACTGGGTCACGTACTTGGCCAAGGTGTTGTCAGGAAACACACCCAGCGAACTGTTACTGGGTAGGGTGAGGTAAAACATGGCGACTGAGCTATCCTGCTGCTGCTCTTGGTTTTAATAGGTCTTCCAGGCCTTGGGCGGTTGTGTCCGGCTTCGTGTTCGTCGCGGTAACTTGTTACGTGTCACGGCCCTGGAGATGTGGGGTGTCTTGATCGAGGGTATTTTTTAAAGGTCTGAAAAGAAGGTGCCCGTTGTGGTGGTGTTTTGGGGGGTGACTCCGGTTCCCAACCGGATTCCCAAAAAGGTAGTGGGCCACTTGGCGATTGCTGGGTTCACTGCATCCAGGCCCAGCGGTGGGGGTTCCCCACCAATTCCTGTGGTACATGCATGTCTTTCAAGCCTTGAGCGAAGACCTCCCATCCTCTAGGATCCGTATGCGACCTGCGTTTACGCATCAGGTCATCATTAAATCCGTCATGTGTGTCCCGAGGAACACCTGATTCTGTACCAGGAGTTCACCTTTATCATTCCAAGTCATGTTAGGATTCTGTTTCATCCGTTGCAATACCAGGCCAGCTTGTTTCTTGAACGATGCAGGTACACTCTTCAGGACTTCGTCTTCCACCCACTGTGGGGCTGTGGGTGGTACCCCTGGTAATGGCGGCTGTTGGAGCGGTGCTGAGGTCGGCGATGTGTCGCGTGGTGGTGGTGGTGGTGGTTGTGGTTATGCGGTAGAGAAGGTTTTGTATTGGTCCATGAACGTCATGTACCGTTGAAGCGTCTCATTGTACCGTTGTACTTTCTCACTGTCGCTTAACCCCGGTCTTTGTAAGATCTGTTGCATCTCTTCATCGAGGGTGTTTATGGTCTTCACCGTAGGTGGGACAGGGTAGGGCGATTGGAGGTTTTGAAGGAGCCGTGGTTCCACGAGGACAATTTTTTTCGTGTGGTTCATTGTGGGCCGAAGAGTCCACCCAATACTGGACCCAACACGGAAGTGGCCAACGGTGCTAAGATGGCCCCGAGAAAGCCGCCTTTCTGTAACACCTTTTTTCTTTTGTGTTTGAGAGACTCGCTTCTGGACTAGGGTTCGGATACCTGTCTTATGATTGGTCAACTTGGTCTTCTGAGCCGGAGTCAGTGGAACGTTGCCTTTTAACAGGTTGTAACCGATATCGCACAGACAGCGTACAAGGTCAGGGTCCGCACCGCGTACAATGGTTCGGACCAACTCGGGTGGGACCGTCTTCAATACACGGAGCGTCGGAGCGTGCTTCCGTACTCGCGCAGACATCATGTACAACTAACACCAGAACCCACAACTGATTCATCGATGCACGTCAAGAAATACCGATTCCCATCGTTGTGTTTGGCAAAGGCGCTCATATCGACCAAATCCGCTTGCCATTGGGCATCCAGTCCTCCCACGATGACCCGGTTCCGTAGAAAATGGCGACGGGCAGCTCCATGTAAGGTATAGGTGTCTTGTTTTCTTAACCAATCTCGGACTTGAGCACGTTGTATCCCTTGGGGTTTGGCCGCTCGATAGAGAGCCGACAATGCACTATAGGCCGCCGGACTGTCGGGACCGTAGTATAAGTTATCCAGCACCTTCTCCCAGCTCTTCATGGTGACAAATGATGATGGGCCCTGGCTCTATCGTTTATTTATAACGGGTATATCTTGGGCCGGAGTTTCTTTCTGATTTTCTTCGTTGGCTTCTGCCAGCACATTGCCCATGGTAAATGACCAGTCCAACTTGTCTGATGACCGATCTTCCTCCGTAAGCACTTGATCCACATCTACCACGGCATCTTCCAATGCAGACCATAGATCAAGGTGAAGGGTAAAATGCACTGTACCCCCATCTAGCCGAGCCAATTGAGCAAAGAAGGGGCCGTGTCGGATGTACACATCGTGACACAAGTGGATGAGGTCGCTGTCCAGTTCACCAGACAACACCCGTTTGAATTTGGTCCAGCCCTCTCGGGACAGACGAATGTGAGCCGGGCACGGTTGTGTAAGGTCCGCAACACAGATGTCTCCCACCTCCTCCATGATATCGACCGTATCCGCATAAACGTGCAGGAAGACCTCGGGGGTCAAGCTGAGATACTCCCGTATTATATGCTCCGTCATGGTCAGTACGTGAATGGTACAAGATTTGACTGTCTCTCGTATTTATAGGGAGAACCCCGTGAGATCAAAGATCGGCTGGTCATGTCACTGGGCTGACTGAGTCTAGCCGGATAATCAATGGCATCATCGTCTGCCTCCGCTTCATTGCTAGGTTTGGTAATTTGTTCATTGGCTTCTGTCGCCGCTTCACTCAGGTCACGAGCCCACTCCAACTGAACAGCTGACCGTTCGACCGGTGTAAACAGCTGGTCCACAATAGGCACCACTTTCTCGAAGGCTCTCCACAGATCGGGGTTTAGGGTGAAGCCTCGCGCAGGGTCTTGGTAACGACCCAGGCGTGGCTAGAAGGGTCCACGGTATACGTAGATGGCATTGTCTATGTGGATGAGGTTTCCGTCTAGCTCATCGCTCAACACCGGTTTAAATTTGGTCCAGCCGTCACGGTGTAGCGTAACCGTATTCGATACGGTCTCAGCGCGCGACCAGCAAACATCTCCACGGTCTTCCACGAGGGTGACTTTATCTTCATAGACGTGTAACTCCACCCGGGATGTAAGGGGAAGGATGGCTCGTAGGACAGGTGACATGCTTGACCCAATGACGAACGGTGAATGACACCCACTCTGACTGTCTTTCGTATTGATGGTGAGGTCCCACTGTCAATGCCACAGCGCCAGGGTCAATAGGGCAACGACTATTGTGAGGCCAACCAGCCGTCGCTGGTTTCGACGTGAGCGCTCGTGGTCCATAGCCCGAGCATCAAGGATGGCTGTCATAGTCCAGTAGTGGTGAGTGATGGCACACCTCCCCATCGTGTGCACTCTGTCGCGGACCGATTCTGTGAACTATTTCAGGATCTGGCGTCGCCCCTCGTTGTCGTCGCCATCTGCAAACATGGACCGAACCACTGTTCGGTAACCCGTGTGTGAATTAACCAGGTTGGAATGCTGTAAAATGCGAGTCGCATAGGGCTGGATATCCGTCATGGCTCTGCAACCGTAGAAATGAAGGTGTGGGATCCAGAGGGACGTGTTTTATAGACCATGTCACACATGCGTGCCTAGAAGTAGCTCTACGGGTGTAGTCCGTGATACGTACTATTCTGATGGGTTAGTGCAAAAAGAGAGCAACAACAACAAAGATTATCCTAAAAATTCACACTTGTATACACCTACATAGAAGTACCCGGATGTAGGCGCGGACGTAGGCGAAAGCCTTCTAGTACCCGGATGTAGGCGCAGACGTGAGCGAAATTCTAGTACCCGTCCATTGGTTCTTTTATCGATCGCTCATTGGCTCTTTTTCTCGACCGCTGATTGGTGCAGATGGACCTGCCCATCCTTCCCAGGGTAATTTACAATCCCCTTTTTGTGTTCAAGCTCTGTATATCGATGCCGCAACATTGTTGCCGAACCTTGCCGAAAGGGAGACCTTTCGACCTGGATGTGGAGCTATATGGGCTATATGGTACTTTTCCAAAAAATTCACCGTTTCGCTCCGGGACCCTTCCCATCGTGTTCTAAATGACGAGACGTGAAAAACAAGACCAAACAACCCATATCACAATGAACGTGTGTGAATTATCCATGTTGGACCCCTAGCCCCATATAGCCAGCCTGTAGACCTATATACAGACCTCGGTGACTTTTCCAAAAACTTTCACCGAGTCGCTCCGGGACCCTTTCCATTGTCATTTTCTTGGCGAGACGAGAAAAACGAGACCCCACAAGCCATAGTAAAGCCCACGAAAAAAAATGACCATCCCCATACCCCATACAGGCATTTTCCCTTATATTGTATAATACACACCCCTTAGGGGTAAAGTCCGTGTTCCGCTTTTTATAATTTCGGGGGGAAAATCCTAATTTTACATGTACCCACCCCACTGACTTGATAGGCAGGCCCCGATAAGCCCGGAGAGCGATATTAGTCCTTTTGGCTAGGGTTGATAGGGGTTTTCCCCTATTTTAGGGATAAAGTCCGTGTTCCGCTTTTTATTGTTTCGGGAAAAAATCCTAATTTTACATGCACCCACCCCATTGACTTGATAGGCAGGTCCCAATAAGCCCGGGAACCGATATTAGTCCTTTTGGCTAGGGTTGATAGGTGTTTTCCCCTATTTTAGGGGTAAAGTCCGTGTTCCGCTTTTTATAGTTTCGGGAAAAAATCCTAATTTTACATACACCCACCCATGACTGGATGCCCCTTCACGAATGCTTCACTTTGATACCTCACTCGACCCAATCGGACCATGCAGCGTAATTGAAGTCTGGTGACTACTTCATCTCCGCGGAAGCTTTTTCCAGCGACCAAATCACCACCAGACCGCGGAAGAATACAAAGGTTAAAGGTTGCCGGAACTATAGTGACTTTGACGCCCGCACTTAAAGCGTTGAAGCATTCAGACGTCTGGCATCAAACGTGACGTCTGTGTGCTTGTTTGAAATGGTGGTTTACGGAACGCTGGCCATATACGGATTTCGCGGCCCATCACCGCGATGCTTACTCTTATTGGTATTAAATCTTTGTTGGTATCTTTATGAATACCATATTTCAAATCAAGAACAAATAGCGATTGTGTGCATGAATGATGTTCGCTTTTGTAGTGCTCTAAACATCTATTTTTAGAAATGAGAAAATCTGAGACTGCGTCCTGATTGGCTCAGGCCTCAGTGCCAATAACCAATGACAACTGCGGGATGCCACCTATCGAGACCTGTCTGGTGCATCTTCACAAGTCCAGGTAAATCGTGAATCCTCGCACAGGGTTTACGGACATTTTTGGTGGTTCGAGTTAGTTTTTGAGTCGTTGCCTCAATCTCGAACATTTCATCCCCCGAGGTTATTTTGAACTAGCTTGTCGGTATCCCAAGCCGGCGGTTTTTGCTTTGACTCTCGATGACGACTTCAGCCTGGCATCAAAGTTGTGCCAGCGATGTCACAACTCAAACATTGCAGCTAGTGGATTGGCGTAATGAGCTTGCTGAGCCTGTTCAATAATTGGTTTAGAGGATACCCCTCGATCTTTGTTTTATCCAGAACTACCGTGGGCAACTAACCAAGGCAATGCATAGATACCCTAACAAATCGATCAATACACTGGCTCCCGAGGATGGCCTGATGGACCACATGCCTCTCACGCTCCACACCTCTTATACGACACGATTTGCGTTTTCTATTCTACTTGTCGTACCGAAAGTGACATCATAACCCGTCCACGTGCGAACTTAACATTGATACGTCAAAGTTAAAATAGAAAAAAACGAAAAACGGTCGTGGCAATTTTCAATATTTGATTTTCATATTTGCGTGAAGTAAAACGAAAAACGAAAATTGAAAATGGACTGTCAAATATCAATTTTCGTTTTTTGTTTTTGTAATCCCAGAATCAAAAATTGAAAATTGACGGTCACATTTCAATTTTTGATTGTAAGATCTCAAAAACAAAAAACGAAAATTGACAATTGACGGTCAAATTTCAATTTTTGATTTTGAGATTACAGAAAGAAAAAACGAAAATTGAAAATTGACGGACAAATTTCAATTTTTGATTTTGAGAAACCAAAAACGAAAAACGAAAATTGAACTGTGCAAGGTTACACGGACCAAGAAATCATTGTAGAATCATTTCCAATTTTTGTGAAAGCGTATTTAATCCAATTGTTTTTAATAATAGGTTTTCTATAGCTTAGCACACACAGAAGACATTTGCCAATTGCGACAAAAACAACAAATAAACTCCTGAAAATATCTGAAGTGAACACCACAGCCCGGTCTGGCGTTCCCGATCCAACATGGCGGTGACCCTAATATCCGTTTGAATGGTACCTATTTATTTGGTCACAGAATATTTCATTCAACTACCCGATGTGACATATTGGGCTTTTTCAGTTTTTATCACAATACATTTTTGTGCATCAGTTTCCGATAATTAATAATCTATACCATATTTCACAAATTCATATGTCTCGATCGGGAAGGTTGGAAAGCAATCGTTAAGAAAGCAATCATTGCGGAGACCAGTGGAAATGAGCATTTAAAATGGGAAGTGATAGAAGAGCAGTTGTTCTCCCAACCTCCCCACAGCGCATGCTCCATTTCGCAGGCTCGATTACCATCCCTGCCACCAATAGCGGAAGTTGACCTTTACTACTTTGCTATGACGTATAGGGGAAACGAACCAACGCACGGTTCAGTTTGAATCCGGCCGAACAACTCCTGAGCGAACTACTTTTCATATGCTCTGTCCAGATAAACAGGTAAAATTATCTCCAGATAATTCTTTTTAACGCCATGTCAACAGAGGTATTGTGCAGACTTGAAAAGTAAGCGAAATGTTCGGTAAACATCTATTTTATTATTATATGATGTCACTTCCGGCGATGTGCGCGAAGGCCCCGAATACGGTCCAACAATCTGACTGGTGGCTGGGGTGTTATTAGACCCCCAGCGAGGTGGTTGTTGTTCTCCATGTCGACTGATCTAGTTCCGCGTTCACCCTTGGAACGACAACAATAACAAGCGATTTGCCTGAGGCGATACTTTCTCATAAGAAGGTCATTGGAGACCACATGTTACTAGATTCACACCAGGCATGAAAACAACAACTGAAATTGGCGCTTTTGTGACTAACCTGAGACCAGTGGTATCGACCTCGCGTGTTATAGCTTTTGCCACTGATCTTTTGTTACCCGGTTTTGAAGCAAAACCACCTAAAGTGGACGGTCATTGCTGGGGTGTATCGCCTGTGGAACACCTAGATGAGGGCGTTGTTGAAGCCGACCTGATTTCCAGGCTTCTAGTAGATACATCTCTGACAAGACGAAGAAAATGAGTTGCATTCATAAATGCATTTAGGCACCAAAATATCTTCGTCGTCATTATTTTTTAACCCTATCTGTCCTGGGCGATTTGGGGTGTACCCCAGCCTGGGGGTGGAGGGGCGATGTATTTTCGCTATCGCTAAGGCTACAAGGCTGAAACTTACCACACTATATCACTGGGTCAAGCTCAACAAGAAAATGTAAAATATTCAAGATGGCCGCCATCATGACGTCACTGTGACGTCATTTTCTAGAAGAGCATTTTTGGCCAGAATTTTTGAATTTTGTTTTTTCTTCGCAAAAACTGCATGATAAATTAGTAAATAATATTCTGATATGAAATAAAATAGATTTTATACACTTTTCCATAGAGAAAAGCAAATTTTTTGAAGACATATGACGAAAACATCAGTTCTCTGGTACCCACATGGACGCCACTTTGAATTTACCCATGATCCTCTGCTTGGGGGGTCATGCAAATAGGCTCAAAATGACCCCAATATGATAATCTAAAACGTCAAGAAGTTTCAGCTCTCAATTTTTTGTCGTTCCGGAGATAGGAGCAAAAAACCCAACAGGGTGGAGGGGGGGGGGCAGTTTTCCATCCCCCACCCCCCACCCCAGCCCAGCTAGGGTTAAAATGGATTTTATTGTTTTACATCAAAATATCCAGAGTTTTGAGGCCCAGTCAATAATTTCACTTGTATTGGTCTAATCTTGATAATCTCAGCAAGATCATTATCCTGTACATTTTAATCTTAGTTTTAATCCTCACACTAGTCTTTTAGCATTCTCCCAACGTCAGAGTTTGTAACTTCCAAACTGTCGATAAACAACCTCTGACTGCACCCCTATATAAATGCCTGGCGAGCAGCCGCATTGCGTCTTTTCCGCTAATCCAATGAGTGAGAGCGTTATATTTCCCGGCGACTACGTCATCACAGTTGATCACCACGTGGAGACGGGCGGTCATATTGTAAACAACATTTGATGGGCGGGCATTCCGATTCACGCTGAAAGCTGTTGTAAGCATTAATTGATAATGATGATCCAGCATACGGTATATGTGACCAGGCAATCAACAAGCGTTCGTCTTTCAGAAAATTATATTATGGCCATGTATATCGAATGCTATCTGTGTTTCATGTCGCCGGTATTTTGAACTCATTGAGGGAGATTAACACAACACAAATCAAAGCCAACACAAAATTGAAAAATGACTCAGCTAAAAGTACTCATCTGAACTTCAGCGAGGTATGTTTAAATTATTATGTATTTATGTGCAACAAGTAAGTACTAAAAACAATCAGTGAAGGAAGTGGATGAGAAATATGCATCGAAACACATGATTGGCCTAATTACTTCATAGTACTTAATATTAAATAATAAGATATCTGCAGTTAAATGTGTTTCCCAGGTTATAACCATAAATAAGTCGTGAGTATTTACCTCTCCTCAAAAATATTAAGACTTTGTCTGAATATAACGGATTTCAGTTCAGCAGTGCAACTGCGATATAATTTAATAATTGATTCAGTTTGTTTCGAACGCCAGTCTTTCATCGAACTAAATTATTTAAATTTGCTCAATGTTAAAAGGGTTTATCAAATAAATTGGCTTTGACAGAATGAAAGTACTGGGAGTACTGATGTCGGGTCTCCGTTGAGGAAGGCAAGGTTATAGTCGAGTTTAAGATATAGCGCCGCATGTTTACGCTTTTGCAGTGAAGATATGCACCCATGGTAGCGAAAGTACAGATTACACCGGGGCTTACCTCGAGGTTACGCTATCTGCAAATGGCGCACAAGCAATGCTTTCCCGCCAGTGTACCATTTACAGTTTGTAAGAATGCCCAGATAGTAAACCCAAACGAGAAATCTTAAACTTTTCAGACGGAAAGATATTCAACTCCAAGATATTCAACTCCAGGATATTCAAATCAAAGATGAATATTCAACTCTAAGATAGATATTCAACTCCAAGATAGATATTCAACTCCAAGATATTCCACTCAAAGATATTCAATTCCCAAGATTGTCAACTCCCAAGATTTTCAACTCCAAGATATTCAACCAATTCCATGATGTTCAACCAACTCCAAGATATTCAACTCCAAGATATTCAACTACAAGATTTCACTGCTCAAGACAAATGTGAGTTGCAGAACAAAAATCACAATTCAGACAGAAATGCATTCTCCAAACTTCGCCAGCCCGAACTACCTAAATCCAGATCATTCAGAGTTGTTATCCAACAAAAACATACAGTTGAAATATTAAAAGTGAGTAATCATTATATTTAACTCGGCTATAATCGGGTAATAGTTCATTCACAACAACGTTCACTATGTACATCATTATATCGACAAAGTCATACGATAAAACATATCGGTATTATCGGTGAGTAAGTCGTAATAAAATCGTAATACTTACGACGATTCTTTAGGTACGGTGTTTTTTTTCAGTAAATTCGCCATTCCGAAGTAAGATATAAATCGAATGCTATTAGACATATATTTCGACAAGCGGTTCGACCGTTCTCAAATAATGATTTATTTCACGGTATACCCTTTCAACTTTTACTATATGTCGATCGTATTGTATAATTTCATACCCCAACTAAATCGATATCGTTCAATAAATATACGAAGTATAACCATCCAGCATCCATACACTGATTGAAATAACACCTTTTTGTAAAACCAATCTAGTCTAAAATATACACCGTGTTTTAAGGGGTGAGTGAGTGAATAGGGTTTAACGTCGCTTTCAACATTTTTTCAGCTATAT
This sequence comes from Hanleya hanleyi, assembly GCA_036873755.1. Classification (NCBI taxonomy): domain Eukaryota; kingdom Metazoa; phylum Mollusca; class Polyplacophora; order Lepidopleurida; family Hanleyidae; genus Hanleya; species Hanleya hanleyi. Next base: position 72,598 of record JAVTVY010020324.1, read on the forward strand.
CACGACGGGGAAGGGGAGGGGGAGGGGCAGGGGTACCTACTTGTAACAGAGCAGATCTAATGCTGCCATTTTATAGTGCTGTCCCTGAAATATCATGCCGTAGGCAGACATGACACCCCACTCAGTCGCATTATACTGACACCGAGCGAACCAGTCCTTGTTCTATCCTCTTAATGCTGAGCGTAAGCGAGGGAGCAACAAGTTCCATTTTTCAAGTCTTAGGTATGACCCGGCCTGGGATCGAACCCAGTACCTACCGCTTACGAGGTCGACGCTCTAACCATTAGACCACCGCAGTGCGGTCCACCGTGTTTTAAACTGTCATTAACGGTTAACGTATAAATTCGGAGAATTCATCTATAATATCACAAGTAGTAGTGATAACGGGAATGGAGTCCTATTTTTCGGGCGCACGAATCTGGCGAAGGTTATTTGCCTATGTTCAATGGCTAGAAATGGCAAATCGGGAACCCTCAAATTTCGATCGATAGGGGGCGCCACCAGCTCAAGTCGTCCAGTCAGAAGCGAGTATTTCAAATTGAGCAAAAAGCTACCTCCAACAAAGGAGAGTTCCAATTTTTCCAGGTCAAAAATAGTTCCATGTATTCCTCCGCGGTGATGCGGTCATGTCTGGCGGTGATGCGGTCGCGGAAAAAGCTTCCGCGGAGAAAAAGTAGTCCCTATATAAAATGGTCCGATGGGGTCGAGTGAGGTATCAAATTGAAGCATTCGTGAAGGGGCATCTGCTGGGCTGGGTGTGGGGTTGAAATAGCGGCATTCTGCGCATGCGCGGTGGCCCAAGGGTATGAAAATAGACGTTTCGGAGCTAGGGGAGCTACTAATGGTCCAATGGGGTCGAGTGAGGTATCAAAGTGAAGCATTCATGAAGGGGCATCTGATGGGCTGGGTGTGGTGTTGAAATATCGGCATTCTGCGCATGCGCGGTGGCCAAAGGGTATGAAAATAGACGTTTTGGAGCTAGGGGAGCCCCTAATGGTCCAATGGGGTCGAGTGAGGTATCAATGTGAAGCATTCGTGAAGGAGCATCCAGTCATGGGTGGGTGCATGTAAAATTTTTCCTGACAAAATACGGAACACGGACTTTATGCTAAATTACGGGAAAATGCCTATATGGGGTATGGGGGGTATAGGACCATCCTGGGAAACCTACTTCTAGACATTTGCGCTATAGGTTGTGGGGTCTCGTTTTCTTAGTCTCGTCAAGACAAACATGATAGGAAGTGTCCCGGAGCGAATCGGTGAAATTTTTGAAAAAGTTCGAGAAGCCCCATATAGTCCCATACTAGGGTATAGGACCAGCCTGGGAAACCCACTTCTAGGCATTTGCGGTATAAGTTGTGGGGTCTCGTTTTCTTAGTCTCGTCAAGGCAAACATGATAGGCAGTGTCCCGGAGCGAATCGGTGAAATTTTTGAAAAAGTACCATGCAGCCCATATAGACCCATATAGTCCCATACTAGGGGTATAGGACCATCCTGGGAAACCTACTTCTAGACATTTGCGGTATAGGTTGTGGGGTCTCGTTTTCTTAGTCTCGTCAAGACAAACATGATAGGAAGTGTCCCGGAGCGAAACGGTGAAATTTTTGAAAAAAGTCACCGAGGCCTGGGTAGGCCCGTAGGCCTATACTGCATGGCTATGGGTGTTTAGGTCCATACGAGGTGGACGTTTTGGAGTCTAGTTGGGCCACTAATGGTCCGATGGGATCGAGTGAGGTCTTATTTTGAAGCTCTCATGCAGGAGCACTTGACTACACTAATGGTTCGTACGTTGTCAATAGTCTGCGCATGCGCAACCTGGCCGTATTATAGAAAGCAGTCATTTTTGAGGTGTGTGTGGGTGTATTTGGGTTAGAGATGCACCGCTATGGGTCCGAATGGGTCGTGGAAGGTGTCAAAGTGAAGCTTGTGTGGGGTAGAGTCAGAATGGCGTGGTTAAATGCAAGTCGCGTCAATCTGCGCATGCGCAGTTGGTTGTAGTAAGTAAAGTGGTCATTACGGGGTAGTGAAGGAAGGTATTTGGGGTAGAGATGGACCATCCTTGGTTCAATGCGTCCTGGAAGGTGTCATGTTGTAGCTCTCGGGGTGTAGACTTCGATTTGAGGGATCTCCACAGCATCTGTGACGTCATCGGTGACGTCATCGGTACGAGTAGTAGCGAAAGTGGACATTTTGGGGCAGTGAAGGATGATATTTGGTGTAGAGAAGGACCATCCTTGGTCCGAATGCGTCGTGGGAGGTGTCATTTTGTAGGTCTCGGGGTGTAGATCCCGATTTGAGGGATGTTCACGTCATCTGTGACGTCAACAGTCAATACCACCACACACACACACACACCACCACCACACACAGCCACACACCACCACCACCACCACCCGGCTTCACTAACGCCCGGTGGTGGTGATAGCTCACGTGGGTCGGAACTCCGGAGCTCGGAGCTCCGCTGTATTATACAATCGGATAGCGGTTGTCTTGAATAACAACAAGTTCAGCAATGATTATATAGTTTATTATCCCCAATGTTACATCATACCCAGGCTGGGGGAGCCGCCCTGGGTACGTTTAGCATGTTCACAGCAAAACAAATTGAAATATCAAACACCATGTTTTATTATTTAACGCATCGTCACATTAGGAACAAGCGTTTACTGAGCTCAAGTCAACGATCAGAATGTAGACATATAGAGTATGTACGTATGTATGTTATGGCGTTCATCAGTGCATGGGTGAAGCATTCAGACGATGGGGTGGTCGGTCAGCTTGGTCACGAAAAACGTAACATTGGTCACCCTCTCCACTGTCCACTTGGTGTTGGGGCATTGTCGTTGGGCCCATTCTAATAGATCCACGGTGTCCAGTTTCTCCAGCATCGTCTCTAGCGACGCCCGGTTAATGATGGTAAACGGTTGGTCAAATACCCGGATGTTACTGCACGGGTAAAAGTATCGGACTTGGCCTGTCTCCTTATGCTGTAGTACATAACCAAACGCCAGATTTAAGTGGAAGGACGTAACTTGGTCATTGAAGATGGCTTCCACGTAGTTGCGTAGACGGGCGAGGTTGGTCAGTCGGAAATTGTAGATATCTTGAATAGGGCGATGACGGTGGAAACAGTGCCGTATCATGGGCCAATGGCGCCGATAGATGTCACTCATTGGATGGTCTTCGTGTAACAGGTCGCTAGGAACATTTATGGGTTCGTCCACGAAGTGTACTTCGCCCTCCACGTCGTACAACATCTGGCCCAAGGTCTTGTCGTCGGAATCTGACTGTTGAATTAGGGCGACATCATGATCGGCCCCCGTGCGATGGGTGGGAGTTCCCCGTGTCTCGATATTGGTGCGGGCTCTTCTACCTGCAAACGTGGATGCGGAACAGGGTGTCGTGTGCGTTGGTGTCGCAGCAACTGACTGGTCAGTTTGCTGACCACATTCTTCGCATGGACGCTTGGGTTCTTCATGGCGTGCACGTGTGTGGCGCTGTAAATGATCCAAGCGCTGAAACGACAGTGTACACATCGTACAGCTATACCGGGCGGTTCCTTCGTGCTTGGTAGCCACATGGCGGCGCAAGTCGTGCAGACGAGTGAATGATTTCGAGCACGTAGTACAAGTGAACATCTTGGTGGTTGACAGAGTGTCTGATGAAACGGCCAGGCCGCTTCCCTTTTATAGCACGCTAGCTGGTATCATGTTCGGGCACCTCCGTGTCTCTTCGGTGATCTCCTTGACATCTTCGGTGACCTCCGTGTCTCTTCAGGCACCTCCGTGACATCTTCGGTGATCTTCGTGACATCTTCGGGCACCTCCGTGTCCCTTCGGCCACCTCCGTGTCTTTTCGGGAAGTGACCGAAGGGACTCGGAAGTGAACGACATTGTGGGAAAAACCCCACAGACAGGTCAGTACATGTGCTATCATGTTCACACTCCGTCACCGAAAAGACACGGACTGAAGATGGCGGACCTCGCCCGGTGGTGGTGGTGGTGGTGAGAGCTCCAGTGTGGCAGAGCTCTTGGATCCAAGCTCTTGTGTGTGTGTGTGCGTATGCATGCATGTACGTGTGCGTGTATGCGTCTGTGTGTATGCGTCTGTGTGCGTGTGTGTTTATACACGTGTGTTTGTGCGTGTGTGTGTGTGTGTGTGTGTGTGTGTGTGTGCTTGCGATTGTGTGTACGCGTGTGTGTATGCGAGCGTGCGTGTGTATATGCGTCTGGGTATACGTGTGTGTGCGTGTGCGTGTGTGTATGTATGTGTGTATGCATTTGTATATGCATGTGTGTGTGTATGCGTGTTTGTGTGTGGGTGTTCGTGTGTGTATGCAGCATGTGTGTGTATACGTCTGTGTGTAGGTGTGTGTCGCCGTGTGCCATGATAGACAGGTGAGGGGAAGAAAGATTTACCCGTACACAAGTGTTCCTATCGTCCGGAAGTAACCTTTGACACCTGCGCTGCCCGGAAGTGACGTCAGCGTACCCAGGCGCACACAAACACATACCTGGTGCACCCTGTACCCTATAGCCCATAGGGCATAGGGTACACCAGACGCTTCCGTTCACGTGACCGAAACTGACCTTTGACCCCTGCGCGCAATTTTTGGAGCCGCCATGTTGGATCCGCCATTTTGGAGCCGCCATGTTGGATCCGCCATTTTGGAACCGCCATCTTGGATATGTCCCATAATGCACCGGGTCAAAATACTCGCTTCTGATTGGACGAGAGCTCTGTGACGGATTTGAAATACTCGCTTCTGATTGGTGTACGTCGCTAAAGGTGACCGGAACTGACATTTGACCCCGGCGCGCGCGGTGTAAAGGTTTCCACCGCGGTGGAAACCTTTGCGCGCCGGGATCAAAGGTCAGTTCCGGTCACCTTTAGCGACGTACACCAATCAGAAGCGAGTATTTCAAATCCGTCACAGAGCTCTCGTCCAATCAGAAGCGAGTATTTTGACCCGGTGCATTATGGGACATATCCATGATGGCGGTTCCAAAATGGCGGATCCAACATGGCGGCTCCAAAATGGCGGATCCAACATGGCGGCTCCAAAAATTGCGCGCAGGGTTCAAAGGTCAGTTCCGGTCACGTGAACGGAAGCGTCTGGTGTACCCTATGCCCTATGGGCTATAGGGTACAGGGTGCACCAGATATGTGTTTGTGTGCGCCTGCGTACGCTGACGTCATTTCCGGGCAGCGCATAAGGTTACTTCCGGACGATGGAACACTTGTGTACTGGTAAATCTTTCTTCCCCTCATCTGTCTATCATGGCACACGGCGACACACACCTACACACAGACGTATACACACACATGCTGCATACACACACGAACACCCACACACAAACACGCATACACACACACATGCATACACACACGCACACACACGCACACCCACACACACACACACACCTATGCATACACACACACACATACCTACACACACATGCATGCACACACAGACACATACACACAGACGCAGACACACAGGTACACACACACACACGCATACACGCACACAAACACACACACACACACCCGTGTATAAACACACACGCACACAGACGCATACACACAGACGCATACACACACACATACACGCATACACGCACACGTACATGCATGCATACGCACACACACACACAAGAGCTTCGATCCAAGAGCTCTGCCACACTGGAGCTCTCACCACCACCACCATCACCGGGCGAGGTCCGCCATCTTCAGTCCGTGTTTTTTCGGTGACGGAGTGTGAACATGATAGCACATGTACTGACCTGTCTGTGCGGTTTTTTCTCACAATGTCGTTCACTTCCGAGTCCCTTCGGTCACTTCCCGAAAAGACACGGAGGTGGCCGAAGGGACACGGAGGTGCCCGAAGATGTCACGAAGATCACCGAAGATGTCACGGGGGTGCCTGAAGAGACACGGAGGTCACCGAAGATGTCACGGAGATCACCGAAGAGACACGGAGGTGCCCGAACATGATACCAGCTAGCGTGCTATAAAAGGGCAGCGGCCTGGCCGTTTCATCAGACACTCTGTCAACCACCAAGATGTTCACTTGTACTACGTGCTCGAAATCATTCACTCGTCTGCACGACTTCCGCCGCCATGAGGCTACCAAGCACGAAGGAACCGCCCGGTATAGCTGTACGATGTGTACACTGTAGTTTCAGCGCCTGGATTATTTACAGCGCCACACACGTGCACGCGATGAAGAACCCAAGCGTCCATGCGAAGAATGTGGTCAGCTTTTCAAACTGACCAGTCAGTTGCTGCGACACCAACGCACACGACACCCTGTTCCGCATCCACGTTTGCAGGTAGAAGAGCCCGGAGGCACCAATATCGAGACACGGGGAACTCCCACCCATCGCACGAGGGCCGATGATGATGATGTCGCCCTAATTCAACAGTCAGATTCCGACGACAAGACCTTGGGCCAGATGTTGTAGGACGTGGAGGGCGAAGTACACTTCGTGGACGAACCCATAAATGTTCCTAGCGATCTGTT
>JAVTVY010020325.1:0-77611 GCA_036873755.1 Hanleya hanleyi
AAGACTAAATAAAAACACAACTGGAAAAAATATTGAGAATGTACACTAATATGATTTTAACACTGTTCGTCATCCAGTTGTATTGGCCATGTAATATTGCCCGATGCTATTTCCTCTTTGATTCCCATGATCACATGTCTGCTCTGAGTCGATGAAATGTGCACCTCGAACATGTTCGATTGGTTGCATCTGAGGAGAAAAAACTATTTAAAACGTTTTAAATGAAATGAATGAATGAAATGTTCTCATTTTTCAAGATGTGGGTATAGATGTACAATTGAATTATGCAGCAATCCCTAGCCTTGGTCAAGAATAGTGCAATAAATAGACAATTAAAATATACGGTAAGTTCCCTAAGTATTCGTGACCGGAAGTGAATATCGCAGTCGTGAAAAACTGACCACTTCCGAATAGTTTGTGCAGGTCAGTTCAGAAAAACGGACGTTTTCGTAAATTAGAGTCCCCATGTTAAATGCTCATACCGTTCGACATTGAAAGGTCACAATACGTCGACTGTGATGTTTCTTTAATTTTGTGATATTTAAGCACTCTAAATGATATAAAATCGACAACCACGAGACATTCACTATACTTTTGTGTGTAGAATGAAGCCTAATATACTTCGTCGAAGTTCAGTGGTACGAACACGTGTGGAAGGGGGAGAAACCCGGAAGCAAAACCCGGGAAATGTTTGTCGTGCATTTAGATTTGTCAGGCAATATTTCGCAATTTATCAAGGATAAAGCCTGTTATCATGGTTATGGTGATAGGAAATCCAATCATAATTTATCCTACTTTTCCTGGTCACATTTTGATCACAGCAAATATCGGTTATGCCAACATTGTATTTGTTATCAATTTATTTTAATACATAATTCTTTACGATTTTATCAGAACTTTGGTATGGAAATATTCTCAAATTTCCTGGAAATATAAGTAGGAAACAATAAACATTTCAAAACAACAAGTGAGGATGTCAACTGATTTATTGAGAGCTAACATCCCCCCCCCCCCTCCCAAACTTCCCAGCAAGTTAAATCCTACTGTTTGACATGACCAGGAAATACACAATCAGTGATGTGATATAGTCTATATATATGTAACCCTCAGGGGGATTTCCTCCAGAGCTGCATGGCCAATCTTTATATGAGGCCTCCAAGCCTGGGCTTTCCAGCTGACAATGCAACAATGGCAATCCACACTGCCTTGATGAACCTAGGTAGATCTGAAAGGGATATTGAGACAGATCGAGATACGGATATTTCTTTGTGAATTCCAGGCTAAATGAGTCATTAATTTTGACTGTAAATATAAGGTGAAGTGCATATAGCAGTAGTTACTGAGAGGGAAACTTTTTGATAGTAGTAGCTCATGGTGGGTCCACATTACAACATTCTGGGTTTAACTAGAAATTAGAATTGTTTTGCTAATTAAGTTATAACATTATAATTATATTTATGACTTATTTACCATCACTACATGTAGCTTCACTCATCACCATCTGCAATATAGTTCTTTAAACCCCAATAGTTCCAGTTTAACATGAACAAATCAACCTGCTTTTTGCACTTTATCCTGCATGTTTTTCTCTGTTGTTGTTCTCAGATGACAGCATGGTGGCGCCAGCAGTGGCCAATTAAAATATACCGGTATTGGGGAGATAACTCCCCTCAAATTGTTGGACTCATGCCAGCAAATCAATTGCTAATCTAATAGACTACCAGGAAAATAAAATAATATTATCTGTATATAATTGGTGATAATGAAGAGGATAGAGTATTCATTAATGGACATTTTTTCTTGAAAATCATGTTAAAACTGATGTATTCTTCTAAAATTATTTTCTTCATTATGTCCAATTTTATTATAAAATCTTTGGATTGGACTGATTATTTATTGATTAATTATTTATTAAAATTATTAATTTTATTATAAAATCTAAATTCGACAAGATTTCTTATATAAATATGATACTATTTTGATAACACTAACATATATAGAGAGATTGATATTATTAATATCTTTATTTTATTAGAATGAAAACCCATGAAAGTGTTCACAGTTCTGAGTAATATGTCATTAACCACAGTGTAAATGTCTCACACGGTTGCAGCTATTTTAAAGTGATGTTTATTGATTTCATGCAAATAACATGAGATTTGATGTCACTGAATGAAATCAAGGTAATGAACCAACTTTTAGCTGGGAATTAAACTCATTGAAACTTGTAAAGTTCTAATTTATAACATTATGTAACTTTAAAAGTTTGTGAAAAAATTCCAATAATTTCTTATGAAAAATCAATATGGCTAGTAACATTTGTAACAGATTAATAAGAACACCATTCGGTATGAAATTGTGTTTAGAAATCCTCCATATTACAAAACCCAGCTGAGGACATTTTATTTTTATACTTTGAAGAAAGCTATATACATCTATATATTTATTATATTAATTTAAAGTACAGATATAAATGAATCACTGACCTATCATATCACATAACTGCACAAATTATGTGAGCCAATTAAATATTCAATGTGGAAATGTCTTCAAGTCCAGGCCTGCAGTGTGCCTGCAGTGTCCCCATGTTTTACATAAAACTGGCAAAGTACAGGAAGTGTGTCTGCAGTGTGGATGAAATTTTTCAAAGTTTCTGCAGTGTGTCTGCAGTGTTCCAATGAAGATCAGCTGTTGTACTGAAGTGTGTCTGCAGTGTGCCTGTTATTTTTCTGACGTTGCAGTGTGTTTGAAGGTTACACTGCAACCACACTGCATCTCGAAGTGTACACTGCAAAGCGGTAAGGGATAGGTCTAAATATGATGTGCCGGTCTGTAGTTTCCTTCAACTCCAGTGAAGGTGGATATATATCCTTCACTGAGTCATTTATATAGCGATTATCCACAGTGAGAAGATCGTCTATATAGCGTTTGGTGAATGAGAAGGAACGGGCTTTGAATTGATCGGTTTTTGAAAGCGCCTGCATACATATTCATAAGAGAACAGATATAGGTCAACAGAGAGTGCGTGAGTGAGTGAGTGAGTAGGATTTAACGTAGTCAGGTAATTGACAGCTAAGAACACTTCCTGTTAAACTGTCTCAAATTCAACGGAGAAAGGGGTGCACTAATGTCTACTGTAAACCCCTATATAGATTGTCTTTTAAGCAGGCCTACAGATCACGAGTTATTCCTGTTCCTGCTGTCTGGTAGAAATCCTGTGATAACTAAAGAAGTAGCCAGATATTCTTATATATGTTTTAATGCACAGCAGTCTTAGCCCATGTATATCCTAACCTGACATCACAAGTATAACCCAAGGCACCCACGAGAACGCTAAATCATCAGTGATGTATTCAAATGTATTTTGTTGTCTTTGTTTGATATTGTCTGTGATATTGTCTGTGATGTTTTCACATTGTTTTTATGTTTCTTGTATGATGTTTCTTTTAATGTCCTATTGTTTTAGTATCTTAATTGTTCTGTCTTAATGTACTCATGTTATATTTGTTTTAATGTATGTCTTAATGTATATGCATTTTAGTCCTATGGACAAAACTGAGCAATAAATCTATCTATCTATCTATACCGTACAGACATGTATCCACATGGGATTTCTCGACTCTCTATACTAAAATCCCTCATCAGGACCTTATTGACCGTCTAAGTTCATTAATAGTATCTGTGTTCAAGAACACTGATCGCAGATATATTAATGTCGGAAGCCATAAAGCATTCTTTAGCTCTACTACATACACGAGATATCATTCATGGGATGTTTCTTCGTATATAGAGTTGCTTGAATTTCTCATTAAGAATAGCTATGTGAAATTTGGGAACACAATATATCAGCAGCATATAGGTATTCCAATGGGTACTAATTATGCACCCCTGTTGGCTGACCTGTATCTGTTCTTTTAAGAATATGACTATATGCAGGCGCTTTCAAAAACCGATCCATTCAAAGCCCGTTCCTTCACATTCACCAAACGCTATATAGACGATCTTCTCGCTGTGGATAATCGCTGTATAAATGGCGCAGTGAAGGATATATAGCCACCTTCACTGGATTTGAAGGAAACTACAGATAGCCCTACAGGCACATCATATTTAGATATATATCTCTATAAAAATGAAGCGGGCATTCTCTCTCGGCGACTTCATGACAAAAGAGATGATTACAATTTCGACATCGTAAACTATCCCTTTCTGGATAGTAATATTCCAGTGGGACCTGCATATGGCGTATACATATCTCGCCTGGTAGCATTTGCTAGATCCTGTATTAATTATGACGATTTCATTCAACATCACAAAACATTGTTGCAGAAACTTATAAAACAGGGCTATTCCTCCAAGCGCCTCAACTCAAAGTTTCTCAAATTTGGCGATACATATCGCATGCTGATAGCAAAATACGAACGTAGCGTGCAAGATCTATGGCGTTACGTTTCGTAACTTGTATCTAATTCCGCTTAACCCGGGGCTAGGGGCCGTATGAACCCATGTACTTCAAGATCCTCATGGTGCTCATATGAACAGTCACAATCAAAGCGTGACTGAGATACACCATTCTCTAGATAACGACTTTAGAACGATTATTATGGATTAAGAATACTGATCACCGATACGGATTTTATATTTTTGGAACATCATGATGTCTTGTCGGCATCATTGAAAACTGTTGACCGCTTCTCTCTTGCAGCAAACTAGCCTATGTTTATGTATACTATGATTGTCTTTTTTGAATTTGGTGCTAATACTGTTATATGCAATATGGAACAGAAATATTTTCATCTGACGACGATACAGCTCAACAATCTCCAGTGTACGAGTTGTCACAGCGAAACAGCTCACCAATTACCAATATACGAGTTGTCAGAGCATTTCCATCATAGCTTTCTAGATTTGTATCTAATACCGCTTATGCCGGTGCTAGGGGCCGTGTGGTCATATCATCCAAGTTGCCACGTGAACAGGTACAATAAAAGCGTACCTGAGATACAACACATATCATGTATCGTTAGATTCTTGGTATGTGCTTTAGAATAGGTTAACCGAAAGACTATACTGTGAAGTCATGTGGCTCTGTCAGTATGTCAGCACCTCTTCCCACTTCCCTTATATGTGTTGTAATTTGGATTATGGACGCGGATATTCTTTAATGGACGACGGCTGAATTATGGATGACGGACTAGACGCTTGTAATTGACCACATATACAAATTAAATACTTGTCCACTCAATATTAACCGATATCCAGCCCGGACAAGTCCCAATTTACAAAGATTTGAAGAACAAAGGGTCATAACTCTTGAAAATATACGCGAATGCGGAGAAACTTCACGCTGCATAGCTACAGGGCACGGACCACATATCCTGCAAATTTCAAAATTGCCCATACAATATTAACCAAGATCCAGCCCGGACAAGTCCCAATTCACAGAGATTTCAGAAAAAGGGCCATAACTCTTGAAAATTATACCGGAACTCGGAAAAAACACTACGCTGCACAACTACGAGGCACTGGCCACATTCCATGCAAGTATTAAACATTTATAAAGAATGTTGGTATTTATTATCAAATCAAACCTGATATTGTTATGCCATTATCTTCTTATGGAGATCCTATTGCAGACCAAAAGTTCTCACCCTCTGGAACCTCAGCTATAGGTTAGCTCTGCTCATGCGCCCGTGACGAACTTCCCACTTTCTTTTTCTTCTGCTGTAGCCTGTAAGCGTGATGCGTGCAAGGCCGAGAAGAGTGCGGGGAGGCTGGGTCGGGCAGTCCAAACAATAGCAGGTTTGATTTGATAATAAATATCAACATTGTTTATAAATGTTTAATATTTATTGCTCAAATCTACACCTGCTATTGTTATGCCCCACTAACAACAGTAAGGTGGAGAGCCTCGACTTTGTTGAAGTGTGGCAGTAACCGCTGAGATGATCAGAGATATATGGTACCATAAATTGAACCCGTTAGTATCCCTGGGCGTAGAGCACAGTTGGGGCTAAGAGGCAATTTCTAGTAAGACGGTAAGACGGGGCGGAATCGGGACTTCTGCACCCGAATACTAGTGGACCAACTGACCATAGTCGTGTGGTACGCTAATTGACCCCGTCAGTATCCCTGGGCGTAAAGCACTGTAGGGGCTAAGAGGCAATTACTAGTAAGACGGTAAGGGTATAAGGACCAGAACTTCTGCACCCGAATACTAGAGTACCAACAGATATGCTCCAATCGCCAATTTCTTTCCTATGAAATTCTAGAATATCCGACACCAAAGTATCTAAACAGAATGTATACTCATCTAGTGTCCGGGTCTTGACAGCTGGCTGGCTTGTATTGGCGATCACCGATGTGCCGTAACTCGTAACCATCTTGCAGACTGGTCGGTCGGCTTGAGATCGGTGCTGCCCCCCCCCCCCCTCCCCCTTCTTTCTTGAAGACTAGGCGACTACATGCTGGGCGGCAACGAGTGACCCTAGCATGGTCAGACTATCTGTTTGTACTAACAGGTCTCTCAGATAGAAATCTGTAAACGTGGAATTGGCACTTCAAGCACAAGATTGGACAATGTCATCCAGCGATACGTTCTTCCATAAAGGCCATGATGTGGCGATGGCTCGTATTTCTTGGGAAGATGCAGAGGCCAGCAGTTGGGGGGGGGGTCATCGAGGGCTAGTTCGTATGTCTATTTAATGGTCTTGCTCAACCAAGAGGCCACCGTATTCTAGGTAATGTCTTGAGTAACCCTTGGGAGCAGAGAGAGAGCAGCACTAGTCGACGAGAACCTCTGATTGGATCGGTACGGTTGGGGTAGTGACGTATTGCTCGTACTGGACACAGTAAGATGTCGTTATCAAGGCCCTGAACAAAATCTGATAATACAGGGATGGAATACAGACGTTGAGCACAAGGTCCTTGACGTACAGTCTCATTCTTGGCGATGAACTCTGGAACAGGGCGGAAGGATATGCGTGACAAATCTGCCGTCCAAGTCATCGATTTCCTTTCCAAGGTATGAAGCTCGCGGATACTCTAGACCCCAGGGCGAAGGCCGCTAGGAAGGCAGTCTTGTAGGAAACAGCTTTAATAGAGGCTGGCTGTAATGGTTTAAAGGGTGGGCGAAGGAATGCGCTGAGAACCACACCAATGTCCCACTTCGGTAATAGTTGACGGGAACGACGGGACTGTAAGGCACAGGCATGTATAAGAGCAGAGATATTGTGATCCAGGCTAATGTCAATGCCCGCAGATAACCGTAGCACTCGGGCCAAAGCTGACAGGTACACTCCAATAGTGCTGCTTTTAAACTTCTTATCTCGGTGTAGGTGAAGAAGAAAGTCCGCAACTATAGGAAGAGAGGCAGTGTCGGGGTCGGAGCCTCGACGTCGATACCACGAGACGAAATATTTCCACTTAGACTGATAGAGCTGTGATGTGGAAAATCTGTTGCGATGAGAAGAGACGAATTCACCAGTAGATGACTCCAATGCTGGACTGCACAGATGACAGCTTTCATTTCCAATAGGTTCATATGAAGTTTGGCATCCGATGTCGACCATCTGCCGGACATCTCTAGGTCGTCTAGATGGGCTCCCCAACCTGTCTCGGACGCTTCCGAGATTGTAACGGGACTGCCACCAAACCAGATGTGGATGTAGAGATGTCAATACTGGAACTAGTGGTTTGAAGAATGACATCTGAAGATATCGCTGCAGGTGGTATTGCAGAGGCCGAACTTGGAGACGACCATAGTGAGTGAGTTCTTGAGTGGATGTGAGTAGACCTAAAAGACTCTGCCAAAGCTTGAGGGGCTGAATGTCCGAATGTTGGTCCACCGGTCTTCCGGGGGTCGTACCAACTAATGGAGTGTGTCGAAGACTGCCCCGATGAAGCGACGACATTGTGCTGGTTCCAACTCTGACTTCTGAGGATGAGGGATGAAGCCGAGATGTTAAAGGACGAGTAAAACGAACCGGACCTGAGCGTTGAGTAGAGACTTGTCCATAGCCCAGATGAAGATGTCGTCTATGTAAACCGCTATGTGAATACCCCGTAGATGCAGGCACGCCATAACTGGTGCTGTGATGCGGGTGAAAGCCATGGGGCGATGTTGACTCCAAACGGGAGCACCAGCCACTCGAAACGTCGACCGGCGATGGTAAAGCGTAGGTATATTGACGGTGTCGAGGATGAATGGGTATATGCAGATAATCGCCTTGTAGATCGATGGAGGCCAGTAAATCCCTGTTATGTAGATGGGCCCAGATCGATGAAACCGACGTCATCTTGAAATACGGAGGTGGTGACAGGTACAGCTTGTTGAGACATCTCAGGTCGATTATCATACGCATCTGGTCGAAATCCTTCTTCGGAACCAGGAAAACGTGGCTGTAGGAACCGACTGTGTCCTCGGCCTGAGGTAACTCTATGACCGCACCTTTTGTAATGAGAGTGGTGACGGATGAAAGAAGTGTCTGAACGTGTCCTGAAGGAAGTGGCAGCAGTGATGGACGAGGACGAGATACGAGCTCGGGATGGTCCTGGAAGGCGAAGCGAAATCCCTCTCTTAGTGTCCTTAGAATCCAAACATCGTCTGTAATGAGCTGCCAATTTTCCCAGAAATGCTACAGACGACCTCCGATGATAGGATGAGTGAAATGATGGAAGGCGGGCAGACGAAAGGAATGTGTACTGTCACTTGTTGGAGGCACCCCTACCTCTACCTCTGGTGCCTCTACAACGTCGTCCACGGACAGTTGAAGACTTGGCCAAGGCAAGAAAATTATCAGAAGTAGTCTCCCGTAAGGTCGTCTTCTGAGCTGAACCTCGATTCCTCTGGTTAGATGCGGACGAGGCAGAAGCTGTGCGACGAGAAGCAGCGGCCAGAAATCTAGACGTTCTCTCCTCCCGAATACCAGGCATGATGGATTGAATTGCGTTGTTAAACAGGAACTTAGAATTCAACGGCTGGTGGATCAAGGTGTTTTGGGCAGAAACCGGAACGTCAGTTTTGGTGTTACGTAAGACTGCCTTTCGCTGAGAATTGAAGAAGCGAAGCATATGTGAAAGCGGAAGCCTCGATCACATGACAATTTGACATGTTCAGCGAATAAAAACATCCCCGTATGTAGGCTTGATGATCGGGAGACAGGAGACAGAGACACTTCTGAGACTTGGTTTTTGTTCGGCATAATCCAAGGTACTCCTCAAAGACACTTCATGGACTTTGTCATTTCTTCAGCAAAACTTGGAGACTTCAGGGACGCTTCTGAGCCTTAGTTATTGTTCGGCATAATCTAAGGTACTCCTCAAAGACACTTCTTGGACTTTGTCAGTTTTATAGCATAACTTGGGGGACTTCCTCTTACAAAAAATATCTAATAGGATCCTATAAGATTTTGAAAAATCATATAAGATTCTAAAATATCCTATAAGATTCTGAAAAAAATCATAAAAGATTAAAAAAATCCTATAAGATTTTTAAGAATCCTGAATAATTCTATAAGATTCTGAAAAATCATATAAGATTCAACCCAATAGGATTTCTAGATTATTGGAATTTTCCCACAAACTGTTACAGTAACATCAATTAGAACTACGTGTATACAACTTTCAATGATATTAATTAGCTCTGGGAATATCCCAGCTTAAAGTTGGCCGATTTGACTCGACTCAGTGACATCAAATCTCATTTCAACATCAAATTTGTAGTTCACAGTTCAAAATAGCTGCAACTGTGTAAAATATTCACATGTGGTTACTGACATATTACTCAGAACTGTGAACACTTTTTTTGATCTTTTAAAGTGATCAGTACCATGGGTTTCTATTTGAATAAAATAAAGATATTCATAATATCAGTCTCTCACATATGAATGTTATCTAAACAGTATCATATTAGATAAGAAATCTTCTTGAATTCAGATTTTATAATCATTCCAAATCCATGATTTTATAGTAAAATTGGACAAAATGGGAAAACATTTTTAGAAGAATCAGTTCTAACATAACATAATGTCAGCAACAAAAAATGCCCATTAAAGAATACTTTATATTATCCTCTTCATTATTATCACTTGCTTAAATATAATATATATAAACTGTCTCGTCAAAATGGGTGGAGTTATCTGCCCTTGAAAATTCAATTGAACACCGGGGGCGCCACCAGTCGACAACAAAATGGCTGACAACTGCAAAAATCAGAGGATTTGTTCATGTTAAGCTAGAACTATGGAGGTTTGAAGAACTGTATTGCAGATGGTGATGAGTGCCGCTAGTGATTTGGTAAGTAAATTATAAATATAACTATAATTTTTCTGTTTTTCATAACTTAATAAGCAAAGAACTGAGCTGAACAGTGATGTAGACCAGGGAGTATCAGCTATTATTATGAACAAGTTTCCCTCGACATACATTGACATAATAATGTACTTCACAGTCAAATTTAATGGATCATATAGCATGGCTTTCACAAAGAAATATCCATATCTCTGTCTCAATATCACTTTCAGATCTACCCAGGTTCATCAAGGCAGTGTGAATTGCCATTGTTATGATGTGTGAATTGTCAGCTTGGAAACCCCAGGCTTGGGGACCTCATATGAAGATTGGCATGCACCCCTGGAGGAAATCCCCTGAGGGTGAGATATTTTTATCACAAAACTGCTTGTATATTACCTGTTCATGTCAAAACAGGTGGATTTAACTGGTTGGGGGGATGGTAGCTCTAAATTATCTTGTTGTTTTGAACTGTTTATTGATTTATAAAATTTATTGATTTTTGTTCCTTGCAGAAGATTGTAGAATATTTCCATACCAGATTTTTGACAAAATGGTAAAGAAATATATTTTAAAATATATTGATAATAAAATGTTAGCATAACCTATTTTTAGCTATAATCAGAAAAAGTATAATCAATTATGATTAGACTTTTCATCATTATAACAGGCTATATTTTCCTTGTCTATTGATTGCACTATTCATATACCTAAGCTAAGGATCTTCACACACTTCAATTGTACATTTCTACCCACATCTTGAGAAATGAGAACATTTCATTTCAAAACTTTCAGGAAAACAATTTGTAGTTAATAAGCATTTATTTGTTATTTGAAACCCTGTATGGAGATTTTGTTGAACCAGAAATTAACAAAGACAAATTATAAAAATTCACATGATTGTTTCTCTTCAATTCTAATGGCTTCTTACATTGTATACTTTCATATTCCAGAATACAGCTGCTACAAGGAACTCAGCTCACTTCAAGCAGCCACTCGACTGATGGGGAATTTACTGAGCACACCTAGGTATGGTTGATTTCTTCATAGTGTATATTGGTTAGAACGTCACACAAATTGTTTATCTCCCTTGTTGTATATCATGGAGTACTAAAGAAAGGATAATAGACATCTTCGTCAATCTTTTGTCGTCAACTAAACCAAACTATTCTTCGAAAGATCTGCTGCTTCAAGTTCAAGTTGGACAAGAACAGTCATGCTTGAATAATAATACTAATACTGCACTAAATTCTCATACCAAAGACTGCATGTAAAATAGTACTGTGCTGTATTTGTCTCAAGGATTTGTGCTATGTAAACTACACGTTTCTTGTTAAAAACCATCAGGTTTATTGTAAATATTTTATCATGTACTGTTTTGTCTCACTCTCAGTGTTTACATGGATTTGCTATGATACAAATAAGGTACTTCAAGAGCACTTCAGAAGTGCATATGAAAGGTATCCTTCTGTAGAAGAGTGGATGAAGTGCCTTGCCATATAAGGACATTGAAATGCCTCAAATATTCTAATTAGGTACTTCAAGAGCACTTCAGAAGGCCTATGAAGGTTACCCTTCTGTGGAAGTGCCGATGAAGTGCCTTTGCAGTACTTAATTAACATATTTGAGGCACTTCAAAAGTACTTCCAAGTGACTCATGTCTTGCCGGCATCATTGAAAACTGTTGACCGCTTCTCTCTTGCAGGAAACAAGCCTATGTTTATGTATACTATGATTGTCTTTTTGAATTTGGTGCTAATACTGTTATATGGAAAATGGAATAGGTCTTTGGATTATGGACGCGGATATTCTCTAATGGACGACGGCTGGATTATGAATGACGGACTAGACGCTTGTAATTCATTGTGACTTCAATGCCCTTATATGGCATTGCTACAAAACAATACCCACACTGCAAGCACACTTCTGACTCTGAGCCTTGCACTTCAAGGGTAAAATATGGGAACACTTTAAAGTTACTTCAAAGACATTTCTGGACAGTAAGGGTATCGACGGTGTCGAGGATGAATGGGTATATTCAATTCAATTCAATTCTTTATTGGCACTAACACAATTCACATTGGTTATGGCCGAGAAACCATATCAAACATACAATAGTTCAGTGTACTACAAGAAATAGTAATACAAAGTGAAAACATGAGTAACAAGATACCTAACAGCCAGTGCTATTACCTGGAAGGACTTCTCCTGTTAAAACTCTCAGAAATAAATTTTGCGAAGTGTTTGGTGGTCTTAAATGTGTCACATTGTAGAAGTATATGCAGATAATCGTCTTGTAGATCGATGGAGGCCAGTAAATCCCTGTGATGTGGATGGGCCCAGATCGATGAAACCGACGTCATCTTGAAATACGGAGGTGGTGACAGGTACAGCTTGTTGAGACATCTCAGGTCGATTATCATACGCATCTGGTCGAAATCCTTCTTCGGAACCAGGAAAACGTGGCTGTAGAAACCGACTGTATCCTCGGCCTGAGGTAACTCTCTGACCGCACCTTTTGTAACGAGAGTGATGACGGATGAAAGAAGTGTCTGAACGTGTCCTGAAGGAAGTGGCAGCAGTGATGGACGAGGACGAGATACGAGCTCGGGATGGTCCTGGAAGGCGAAGCGAAATCCCTCTCTTAGTGTCCTTAGAATCCAAACATCGTCTGTAATGAGCTGCCAATTTCCCCAGAAATGCTACAGACGACCTCCGATGATAGGATGAGTGAAATGATGGAAGGCGGGCAGACGAAAGGAATGTGTACTGTCACTTGTTGGAGGCACCTCTACCTCTACCTCTGGTGCCTCTACAACGTCGTCCACGGACAGTTGAAGACTTGGCCAAGGCAAGAAAATTATCAGAAGTAGTCTCCCGTAAGGTCGTCTTCTGAGCTGAACCTCGATTCCTCTGGTTAGATGCGGACGAGGCAAAAGCTGTGCGACGAGAAGCAGCGGCCAGAAATCTAGACGTTCTCTCCTCCCGAATACCAGGCATGATGGATTGAATTGCGTTGTAAACAGGAACTTAGAATTCAATGGCTGGTGGATCAAGGTGTTTTGGGCAGAAACCGGAACGTCAGTTTTGGTGTTACTTAAGACTGCCGCATATGTGAAAGCGGAAGCCTCGATCACATGACAATTTGACATGTTCAGCGTATAAAAACATCCCCGTATGTAGGCTTGATGATCGGGAGACAGGAGAACGTCACCCTTAGGCTGACGGATAGAAGGATCAAACACCAGACGGGCTGAAGCAGACAGGAACCAGTCGGTGTATGATGTAATGCGCTGAATGGCGATGAACATCTTTTGAAGACGCTCCACTTCCTTAGCCGTAAGGGGGATGGTAGCTTTGATAGTTTTCACAACTTGATCCAAATCCAAATCCGGCATAAGAGGCTTGACTGGAAGGACGCCCTCATGAATTCTATAAAAAGAGAACCTAGGCTTCTTAAACTTGTCACGGTCCTGTAGTTGACTGTCGAAGGTAGCCAACATGGGCGCCAGCCGAAGTAGAACTGTCAAAGTCCCGGGGGATGAATGTACAGTCGTAGCCCGAGTAGTTGTTTTGGATGAAGTCGATGTACACCCCATAGCAGAAGACAAGTGAATGGGCTCAGTAGGTTGAAAAGAATGGTTCTTTTGTCCAACCCCGGTAACAAAAGACTGGTCTGTACTGGTGGTCAATGCCTTCTGCTTTCCCATTGTCCTCTTCCTTTTCGTTGTCCGAGAGGCAGTGGGAGATGGTTGCGTAACAGTCGACCCGGATAACAGCTGGCCAGACAGGTCTTTGGCAAGTACTGTACCACTGGGAGGAATAGCAGGGGACAATGGAGGCGGGCTTTGCAAGAAAAACACAGTGAATGTGAATCCAATTTAGACCAAGATCGCCTGCATGATTCACAGCGTCAGCGTTCAGAATTCCCGGTATCTTTAGATGTTTTTACAATTTATTCTGCTAGTATCTAGACTCAATTCCCTATCACAAGATAGACAAAATCTAAATCTAAGCGGAGCTCTCTCAAAATACGTCCATGCAGGGTGGCTGCAGAGAAAAAAAAAAGTGGGAAGTGCGTCACGGGCGCATGAGCCGAGTAATCTATAGCTGAGGCTCCCGAGGGTGAGAACTTTTAGTCTGCAATAGGATCTCCATAAGAAGATAATGGCATAACAATAGCAGGTGTAAATTTGAGCAATAAATTTCAATCCTGTCCATCGAATATTAACCGAGATATTGTGCGGACAAGAAATTCGGATGAACAGACTGAAAGACAGACGGACAAAGCGATCGCTATATGCCCCCCCTCTAATTAGAGGGGGGGGCCATACAAATCTGTAAAGGGGTATAGCTCTGGAAACTATGGGCCGAGCGGAGCCATTTTCAATAGGCATCCGACTTATACCTAGATAAATAAGTTCTCAAAATTTGGTCACTGTATCTCGCACGGTTTTGCCTGAAATGTGGTAATGGAGGGACGGACGGACGTACATGGCGATGACAATACCCAGAGGCCAAAATGTCTGAGGGGTAAAAACCCATTATCCCATTAACACTGTTGCAATGGAGGCCTTGTTCTATTTCACTTCCATCTGAATACGAAATTTGAAGACTTAGTTTGAAGAGTGCTGCTCGACCACTGTGGATTATTGCCGTCATGAAACCAAAACTATCCATTATCTGTGCACGGGGGTTGATATGGAAATCCCTTTGTGGTTCATGGCTGAATTTTGAATTTCAGATCCGACAGCTTTTCTTTCAGGTGGATGGTTATAGACTGTATATAGTGAAAAAAACAAGAATGGATCTCAAAAGAATCACACAAAGACATTTTGTGATTCAATATTTTAACCTAGTTTCATGTCATCATCTTATTAATTCCTGATGATAACAGTATGTTTAAATATGAATCGCAAAATGTCTCGGTGTATTTTATTCAGAAATATATTCTGGTTATAATCCATCAAGCTATTCAGCGGAACCTCTGATATAGTGTTGTGATAAAAAGTCTCAGAATCGTTTTTGTAATTGAGTTTATTATATAATAAACTTCACGTGATTGCAGAATACATACATATACAAAAATTCTATGTACAATTGTAAGATCAAACAAATTGCATTCATATGTGAGAAAAATACTGCCATACAAAGCGTTATGAAGGAAACAATTCACCTGGATATGTGAACAACATGCATGAAAAATAAATTGGCATGCCCAATATATATGCAGTTTATAAAATGTGAAACCATACATAAAATATTAAATCCAGTTTTGTAAAATGTACAAATATAACAAATAGTAGTATACAGCAATAACTTGTATGCTTATTAAACATGGTGGTTTCTTCGTAGCATTATCCCATTTACAATATTGATGAATGTTTCAAACCTGTAGATGATCTCTGATTTCATGTCATAACCTACATGTATGATATCACAATTTTGATTCTAGCCATTGATATCATGGACTTATTGCAAGGCTAAACAATTCTTGTATTTGTAAAAAAAATCAACATTCCTGTTTGTCATTAACAGGTGAAAACAAAACAGCATATTTATCGAAGTGAAGGGGAAAGTGAAAATTGTAAGAATGCACTTTTTGATACAAATGCAAAAGACATCAAATAATATCAGGGTGCATATATTATATAAGCTTATACTGCCAAGGAAATCTGATACCGATTTCTGAGGACCACTGCATAAACAGTTTTTCCAATGTATTAGAAATGCTCTTTGTCAGTGCAGACTAACTAACATTTGCTGATAACAAAACAGAAGTGGTCGAAACACAAATTGCCAAGTTGTTAGATAATTCGGTGCAGATTTGGGGACAGGGTTCCCAGATTATGTCTTTGCTACATGTGCAACAACAAAAAACTTTCAATTGTCTTGTCAGAAATAAAGAATCATGAATGACAGCAACTGAAAGAAATCCTATCCCAACAACTGCATTTAGCACTTTATGCATTGAAGAAAGGACAGGCGAAGATTCATACTTTTCTGCATCAATTGTTTGTCAAACTTTGAGAATTGGTAAGGTTGTTCCATATCTCAGAAAAAGGAACTGAAGAATAATGCTCCAGGATAACGACTGATGAAATATTATATAACCTGTTTCAGGTTGCCTACAGAACAGTTTGGGTGATCACCTGTTTAACTGTTCTTTGTAACAGCGCTGCGCTGGCCTGAAAATTTCACTCATCTCAAAGTACCATATTATTTAAAGGTCAGTAAAAACGACCAATGATGCATTTTATTAGATTATCCAGGTGGTTTCCAATGGAATCCCAATTCCCAAGTTATGTTGCAATATGCTTTCACAATCGGAGACATCACTAATTATTTTCATCCTTAATATTGTGAAGACTACTAGTGAGTGGATTACACATACCAATCAAAATATGTCAGGAATCTATTTCTGGCCGGCGACAACTGGCCGGTAAACCAATTATCTGGCAACAGTAACAAGGGATGAAGGCCTGTCTAGTCGACCCTTCTCCTTTCCTGAAGCTTCGGTTGCCATTACAATTAGTTGCATAAGAGTTACTCCTACATATATAAGATATACTGACAAACAATATCACATGAAAAGATTACTGCTCTCTCAGTTAAAAAAAAAGATATTTGGAATTATTACAGTGTAACAAAGGAATTATATTAAAAAGTATAAAATCATGTGATCAGTTACCTCTAAATTCCAAATCATGTTACCAGTTTAGTACAAGTCAACCAAGATGACAAAGTCGAGAACAAATGCACTTCAAGACCAGTCCAAAAAGCTGTAGATAAAATATACACATGTAATTCAGCAGATTTCTTTCCTTTACAATCAACACCTTTGCTGAAAAGTACGAAAAATACTTTTTGCAAAATAAACGTCATTCTCCAAATGCTCAAGAACCATCAACTCTGTTCAACACAGTTTTGAACAGAGAAATTATCCACATGAACAACCATTTTTTGCACTGTATTTCACCTAGCAGAATAAGAAAATCGAGTGAATTTTCCCATATTTCTTGCAATAAATCTCTTCCAACTGTTAAGTACTTTATTGTTCTGTCAAAATATCAGTGATCACAAAACCTTCAGTATATCCAATCCATTGGCAAACCAAGGTTCTGTTTTGAAATGGACAGCAATCACAAGATCTCTATAAACCATTCTCCCCACCACAATACTGGAGACAATGGTGCCAAGCTCAAGTCAAATTTCTCAACATTTTAATGGCTAGCAGCCAGTCACACTTGCACCCAAACCCTGCTATCACAATTTTCTCACAGACTTAAGCTCGACTTTCTCGATCATCTCTGGCCGGAGGACTAGGTGGAGGGCTGTCATCAAAATCATCGTCATCATCGTCGTCGTCATCATATCCATCTCCAAGCTCTAACATTTCTGGCGGTGGTGGTGGTGGTGGAGGCAGACTGGGTGGTGGAGGTGATTCCTCATGAAGCAGGTCATATGATCCATCCATTGTGGCACTGTCTGTGTCCGACGTGTCGCCAATCAATTCTACTTCATCTTCGTCATAGTGACGGCGTTGCCTGGGTAACCGACTGTCTCGTCTGGCTCGGTCTGCGAAACGCTGTAATGCTACATTGGGTGGTTCCTGGCTAGACCGATCACTCTCTCGACTATCGTGTCTGGGTAAATCACGATCTCGCGAGAGTTCACGGTCACGGGAGAGAGCACGTTCCTCACTATATGATCTGGACGGGCGGACAGGATATTCAGGCTCTGAGTCGTGGTGTGGGTCTGGGGTTATCATACCAAACATATAGCGACGGTGTTTCTCCTGCCATCTCTTCTGACGGAGCTTCTCTACTTTACGTTTTCTCTCTGCCTCCTAAATACAATGAAATACAGAAATATAATCAGGGACACTATTTACAAGTATCTTTATTCGTGTAACAGGTAATTAAACCATTATGCAAGTATCTACATACAGGGTTTCGATAAGGTCATTTTTGGTCCATCAACAGACCCTTTTCTCCCACTGAATTGAAGAAAAAAAATATCCCTAAATTTTTCCATTTGTTAAGAAGTTGATGGCCGCTAAAAGATGGATAAAAAACCGCTACAGGGATTATCTAAATCGAGGTCAAATCTGTAAGTTCATACTGTCTCTCACATGCGAAGCTGGCATAACCTTGCTCAGTCTTTTCCTTTTAACAATTATACATTGAGAACCATGGGGAAGCTGACCGGCTGAATGTCCTTACAGGTCCCAAAAGCACATGAAAAATGTCCTGGATGTTTGCTTTCCTAATCAGGTACATTACGGTTCCACAAGAAAAACAACAATGTTACAATGCTCCTCACAGTGTACATGATGAAACTGGAAGTAGGAGGTCTAAGAGATCAACTAAACAATTGTCATCACTCAGGTATATTATCAAATCATCAGAGACTATAATTTCGTTTGCCCCATTATTTTTTCAGCTCCCCGCGTGAATTCATGTCCATGTGGTAGTTGCTAGCCGAGTTGACACATTGACCTGTCATAGATTTCTGCCTATGAGTGGATCCAATGATACACAATATTCTATTTCAAATTATCAATTGAAGGTTTACAGGACTAGCACCACATTTTTTCACAGAGTTGAACCGATGCTATGACTGTTGAACTTCATTATAAACTTCCTCTCCAGATCAATGCTCTCTCATGCCATCAATTTAAATGGCAATTTAATAAAATCTTCCCTCACACTCTCCCAACGCTTTGCTCCCATGTATTAGGTGGATCTAAAAAATTTCTGGTGGAAAAATGGCTACATATGTAGATGAACAATAGTTTTGTATTGTTTGCAAGAATTCCTGAATATTTCTGCATCAACATTTTTTATGTAAGTAATTACTGATCGACCTCGAGCCACAAAAGCATTGCAAAAAATAATACAGTACTGTACTGAATCAAATCACTAATTCGCATTAAAGAAGAGCATTGGTGTTGTCTCCTGATTAAAAAATATTCCAAGGACTGATATTAATTCAGCAACCATTGATTGAATTCAGAGCTGCTGTTAACTTACATCTTCCCTCTGTTTATGTGCGATGTTAGTGACTTGATGAAGGAGGTCGTCAATCTTGGACTCTGTGGAATCTTTGTCCACATCAGTCAGACACAGAGCACGATTCAACGGGAAGAAGTCGTAGTTTTCTTTCTTCAGCTGGAATATAGAATAAACAGATCATCACCAACCTGTAGTTTTATGTCCTATTAGTATTAACTTCCCACTGAGGTGTAATACAATGTTGATTCACTCTTCACTGTAATAAAATGTTGATTCCCTCTTCACTGTAATACAATGTTGATTCACTCTTCTCTGTAATAAAATGTTGATTCACTCTTCACTGTAATACAATGATACATTCTCCACTGTAATACAATGATTCACTCTTCACTGTAATACAATGTTGATTCACTCTTCACTGTAATACAATACCTTCTCCACTGTAATACAATGATTCACTCTTCACTGTAATACAATGTTGATTCACTCTTCACTGTAATACAATACCTTCTCCACTGTAATACAATGATTCACTCTTCACTGTAATAAAATGTTGATTCATTCTTCACTGTAATACAATACCTTCTCCATTGTAATACAATGATTCACTCTTCACTGTAATACAATGATTCACTCTTCACTGTAATACAATGTTGATTCACTCTTCACTGTAATACAATGTTGATTCACTCTTCACTGTAATACAATGTTGATTCACTCTTCACTGTGATACAATGATACATTCTCCACTGTAATACAAAGATTCACTCTTCACTGTAATACAATGATTCACTCTTCACTGTAATACAATGTTGATCCACTCTTCAGTGTAATACAATGTTGATTCACTCTTCACTGTAGTACAAGGATTCACTTTTCACTGTAATACAGTGTTGATCCACTCTTCACTATAATGCAATGTTGATTCACTTTTCACTGTAATACAATGTTGATTCACTCTTCAGTGTAATACAATGTTGATCCACTCTTCAGTGTAATACAATGTTGATTCACTCTTCACTGTAATACAATGATTCACTTTTCACTGTATATACAGTTTTGATTCACTCTTCACTATAATGCAATGTTGATTCACTTTTCACTGTAATACAATGTTGATTCACTCTTCACTGTAATACAATGTTGATTCACTCTTCAGTGTAATACAATGTTGATTCACTCTTCACTGTAATACAATGTTGATTCACTCTTCACTGTAATACAATGTTGATTCACTCTTCACTGTAATACAAAGATTCACTCTTCACTGTAATACAATGATTCACTCTTCACTAATACAATGTTGATTCACTCTTCACTGTAATACAATGTTGATTCACTATTCACTGTAATACAATGTTGATTCACTCCTCACTGTAATACAATGTTGATTCACTCCTCACTGTAATACAATGTTGATTCACTCTTCACTGTAATACAATGATTCACTTTTCACTGTAATACAATGTTGATTCATTCTTCACTGTAATACAATGATTCACTTTTCACTGTAATATGTTGATTCACTCTTCACTGTAATACACTGTTGATTCACTCTTCACTGTAATACAATGATTCACTTTTCACTGTAATACAATGATTCACTTTTCACTGTAATACAATGTTGATTCACTTTTCACTGTAATACAATGTTGATTCACTCTTCAGTGTAATACAATGTTGATTCACACTTCACTGTAATACAATGTTGATTCACTCTTCACTGTACTACAATGATTCACTTTTCACTGTAATACAGTGTTGATTCACTCTCCACTACAATGCAATGTTGATTCACTTTTCACTGTAATACAATGTTGATTCACTCTTCAGTGTAATACAATGTTGATTCACTCTTCACTGTAATACAATGATTCATTCTTCACTGTAATACAATTTTGATTCACTCTTCACTGTAATACAATGATTCACTCTTCACTGTAATACAATTTTGATTCACTCTTCACTGTAATACAATGATTCACTCTTCACTGTAATACAATGTTGATTCACTCTGTCCATATCCATTCTATTTTCAGATTTGTTCATTCAAATGTTTGAAAAATGAATTGAATAATTTCATTGACTTGTCGAGTAGACAGCCAGCCAATCGTAGAGTTTATGAAGACGTCCATTCAATAGCAGTTCTGTGAATAGAGGAAGACGTACCAGTTTACCGACGTAGAGCTCCAAGGCTGTATAGTCACTCTCTGAGATATCATCAAGGTGAATCATAAAGAAAACATAGCTCCACATGTTGTGCTCATTACGGACGTGGTGGTCAAATCCCTACAATAACAACAGCAACAGATGTTATCTCACAAGAAATATCAGTACACATCTTAGTTGTTCTGCTGAACGCAACGCTAAACCTTAATTCGCTCTCTCTCTCTCTTAGTTTTTCTGTAACCCCACTCAAACAATTATTGAGGAAGCAAACATTATTACTTTAATAATATCTGATAATATTCCATCACACTCCATTCCATATAACATTCAATCACCCTAATAATTCGAGTTTGTCAGAAATGTGACCCACCTTGCCATGATGCTCAAAGTCATAGCTGTTCCTGCTGCATACAAAACATGTGTCCTTCATATCAGACTCGGCTCTCCACTACAAAAATATAATGGTCAACACATTACATGGTGAGTAACCCTATAGTAGTGTACAACTTACTCAAAACAATATCATAATACCCAGTACAGCACTCTCCATGACCACATCTTTATATTCATCAGCCATGTTCATTCCAGTTCTGATACTGGACAACACATAGAAGAGGAGAGCTATACTTCTGATATTGGACAACAAATAGAAGAGACAGATACTATACTTCTGATATTGGACAACAAACAGAAAAGGGAGATACATTTGTACTTTACTTCCGACATTGGACAAAACATACAAGAGGGGATACTATACTTCTGATATTGGACAACACATAAAAGAGGGGATAATCTACGTCTGATACTGGACAGCAAATAGAAGAGGAAGATACTATACTACTGATATTGGACAACAAATGAAAGAGATGGATACTATACTTCTGATATTGGACAACAAATAAAAGAGATGGATACTACTGATATTGGACAACACATAGAAGAGCGGATACTATACTTCTGATATTGGCCACCAAATAGAAGAGGGAGATACTATACTTCTGATATTGGACAACACATAGAAGAGCGGATACTATACTTCTGATATTGAACAACAAATAGAAGAGGGGATAATATATAATTCTGATATTGGACAACAAATAGAAGAGGGGATACTATACTTCTGATATTGGACAACAAATAGAAGACGAGATACTGTACTTCTGATATTGGACAACATATAGAAGAGGGGATAATATATTTCTGATATTGGACAACAAATAGAAGAGGGAATACTATACTTCTGATATTGGACAACAAATAGAAGAGGGAATACTATACTTCTGATACTGGACAACAAATAGAAGAGGGGATGCTATACTTCAGTTATTGGACATAAATTGTAGAGGGAATACTGTACTTCTGATATTGGACAACAAATAGAAGAGGGAATACTATACTTCTGATACTGGACAACAAATAGAAGAGGGGATGCTATACTTCAGTTATTGGACATAAATTGTAGAGGGAATACTGTACTTCTGATATTGGACAACAAATAGAAGAGGGAATACTATACTTCTGATACTGGACAACAAATAGAAGAGGGGATGCTATACTTCAGTTATTGGACATAAATTGTAGGGGGAATACTGTACTTCTGATATTGGACAACAAATAGAAGAGGGAATACTATACTTCTGATACTGGACATCAAATAGAAGAGGGGATGCTATACTTCAGATATTGGACAACAAATAGTTGATGGATACTATACTTCAGATATTGGACATAAACTGTAGAGGGAATACTGCCTTTCTGATATTGTGTGAATATATATATGATTTAACATCGCTTTCAACTATATCTCAGTCATATCACGACATTGGGTCCAATTTCTTTTCACGCCCGGGAACCACACGAATGGGGTCCTATTCCTTTTCACACCCGGGAACCCCACAGGTGCCTCAGTTAGTCGCCTCTTACGACAAGCTCTCTGAGGAGCTGAGGCCTATTCTTACCATGACCTGCAGTGTGCACAACGACATCCCAGGTCAATCCCCGGAAGCCCCGTGGACAACAGATAGAAGAGGGGATACTATACTTCTGATATTGGACAACAAACAGTAGAGGGAATATTATATTCTTCTGATATTGGACAACAAATAGAAGGAGATACTATACTTCTGATATTGGACAACAAATAGAGGATGGAGATACTATACTTCTGATATTGGACAAAAAATAGAAGAGGGAGATACTATACTTCTTGGTTAATAATATATTTATGAGTAAATGTACACTCTGGACTACATACCTTCAAATCTCGGAGTTCGGAGAATGTGTCGACAATGATACCAAAGATGATGTTAAGGCCGATTGTGGTGATGAAGATGAAGAAAGAGACATGGTAGAGGACCACTGGCCAGAAATTCTCAAATGATCCGAGTTTTTCGTGAATCTTCATTTCCTGTCAAAACACAGAGGAAATGGTTTTTTTTAGACCATATGAAGGCAAAACGTAAATACAAATCAAAGTACGTTGACAAGATAAACACATATACTGGTTAGACTCATAAGTGGGTTCGTTGATTATAGAAATAGACAAACTTACGAGCTGTACTCCAAGAACATATTTTATGCACAAGCTTTCTACTCTCAAGCCAGAGCCTTTATCAAATGATCTGTTGAATCCCATAAAATTGCCAGTTAATATACAGTTATAAATTATCTGTTTTCATGGATGAACAATTGTTATATAGAGATATACATAATAGTGGTTCTAATTGTTTACTTATTCCTTTGAAGACTAGGCTTCATGGGAATAAGCAATCAGATTAATTGGACAATCTGTATATTTACTGGCAATTTTTTTAAATTCAACAGATCATCTGATAAAGGCTCCGACATGAGAGTCGAAAGCTTGTGCATTAAATATGTTTACGTAGAGTACAGCTCAGAAGTTTGTCTATTTCTATAAGAGAAACACAGCTTCGTTTTCATTACATCATCATTGTGATACTCAAATGAGCAGACTACAGAGAAGATGCCTTTGTGGAAAATTTAACTCCTGCTGCCTTCCTAGGAACAGCCATGATACCATCAGAGAGTTGACGGTCTGTGTACATAACTATTCATGCACAACAATTCACCTCACAACATGTCTATCCTGCTCTACACTGCTGAGTTAGCTTGTTCACAAACGTTAGATGAAAGTGATAACAAGGGAGACAACACAGTGACAGGTTATTTTCCACACCTTAATGTTACTGGACCTGGGATTTTTCGGACATACCCAGGACTGGTGCATTAATTTTCCATTATGCAAGTTTTTTTAATTGCATATTAAGCTAGAAAATGATAATCTGGTGTGAAATAAAAATTTATTTGGCAATCTAACCATGATCCTCTGCTCAGAGCTCCCCTTCCCCATGCAGGCCTGCTGGGATTAAAAATCTGTTCATTACAATGTGCTGAACAGAATTATGAGGTGTACAGCAAACAACACATGACACAAAACAAATTCTTCTAAATGAAGAGATGACAATTAAAGTTGCCAAAACCACTACACTGTCATTGTTGATATGGTAGTAAATCCTGAATCTCATGGAAAATGATTTCATCGAAAAAATAAAGAAATGAGACAAAATAATATAATATAAAATAAAGAGTCTAAACCAAAAACACAATATCAAAAGTTGAGGGAAGGGTACTGGGTTAGAAAAAAACCAAACCCCTAACCATTTACAAAACACAACCAGCACATCTTCATGCTGAAGCACTGCACTTAATAAAGACACAACTTTTGATAGAATGGAATGCACATTCATCCACATGAAGATAATGTGACACAGGCACTCACCATAAATAGTCAGATCAGGGCAGTGAAAGGGAAGGTGGAAATTGCAGTGAAGAATATAGTTTAAAAATACAGCTTGAAATTCATCTCTTCATTTGAATGATGCATTTTTTATTCATGAAATTTATTTGAATTATTGAACATTTAAACCAGTTATGTAAGATATTATTATCCATCAATGTTATTCATCAATGACCAATATTCCTGATGTTATTTTCAAATATATTTTATCTAGTATATGTAAGTTAAAATCTAATTTTTCTATTATAGGGTTTGGACAAACTGTATTACTCTGCACACAAACATGTAAATTAAATCAGTTTACTTCAAGTTATCATCCCTAAAGTTAGTATTTTAATGATTTTATTCAAGAAACCCATACAACGTTAGATTGAAATCTGTGTGGGAGGGAAAAGAAAATGGAATTTCATGCCATAATGCTTTATATCTGGCGGAATGCATGAATGAATAAACTTTCTTCAACAATGAAGACAGACCAAATTGATTATGGCATATTAATATGGTTAATAATCCTACAGTCTTATTTTCAAGAATTGTGTTCTGGTGACTGTCTTTAATAAGCCCAGGGTAAACTGAGAGAGAGAGAGAGAGAACTGGATACATAAAAAGCAGAACCTATTCTGATATGGGGAACCCATTGCTGCTCTTCAGGAATGATGGAACATTAAACTTTCACATCAGATGGCAGTTAACATGGGGGAAAAAATAAGGTTGATGAGCGGGTTAAACAGACCACTTGAGTTAGTTATTTTGCAGAAATTCTGAAAAATGTTGACAGTACACTAGAACACAAAACACAGAGAACAGAAGCAATCAGAAATTGCTAGGATGTATGCCTTCAATCGTATGCACTGTGTGCAAGACAGCTTGTCAAGTAGCTTTTACAGGTTCAATGAGAACCAAGTGGTAGATGTGCCCCCCCCCCATCGATACCATATCTACCAACATACCAAATTTAAAACATTTTCTATGAGTTGAAAAGAAAAAAAAAATTGATGCGGGGGGGGGGGGGGGCATAATGAATTATTCACAATACAGAATGGAACAATATTAACTATGTAACAAACAGAATAATATCTGTAAACAACATTTTAACTTAACTTGGTAGCCTGATTAGTAAGAAAAGCAGTCCCAAACAACATCTTCAGGTAAGCAGTCCCAAACAACATCTTCAGGTAAGATACCCACATGCCAAATTTGGAAAGAATCCACTCAGGTGTTCCAACGTTATTGTTCAGCAATTAAATTGGCCCTGCAGGTGCCACCACCAGCATGACTCTCAGTATCAAAAAAGTAAGATCTTGAGCCAATTAAGGTACCCACTTATCAAATTGGAAAAAAATCTGTTCAGTTTTTCAGAAATCAAGTCAGACGGAAGGATGCACCGATGGACTCCAGTACTCCCACTCGAGTCCTTATGAGAACAGTACTGTATCAATCATGTCAATATGCAAGATGCAAACCCATCATCATGATAAATATTCACACTGAAAACTTTTCAAGATCTTCA
Source organism: Hanleya hanleyi (assembly GCA_036873755.1). NCBI lineage: Eukaryota > Metazoa > Mollusca > Polyplacophora > Lepidopleurida > Hanleyidae > Hanleya > Hanleya hanleyi. The sequence continues at coordinate 26,801 of JAVTVY010020325.1, forward strand.
ATATCAAGGTCATAATACAATATTTCTCGGGGAAGTGCCATATAGATATGTGATAATTTTGTGAAACTCACGAAAAGTTCATAATTATTAGCAAAGTGGTCTCGGGCATCACCTATTGCCTCAAGACTGTTGATGCTTACCTCGAACATGTCTCCAATGAGCCCAAAACGGATAATTGTGACCGTACAATGGAAGAGCGTGTCACAGTAGAGCTGGCCACTGGGGTCAAATGAGGCACGGAATATGGCAAAACCAACGAGAGCATATAGGTATATGACAACCAGACCGAGGACAGCCACCCATAATAGAGACATGCCTGCAAATGAGAAAGATGATGACTGATTAATATCACAATGGTAATCACAATAACTGACCTCATATACAAGCAATCTGTCCATTAGTACTATCATGGATAATATATTATGCTGTCTCTATCATACTGGAGCACTCAATACATTTTTACATTGTAGTAAATGTTCCTTATAATGGTACCATTAACTCGTCAATGGATGGCCAAATTGGTTAAGTTCTCCATTACAGAGAGGCAACTCTGTGTCAAATCATGAATGGAATTGTATATCTGGCTTTCTGAAGAGAGAATGTACTGCAAACATGAAACTATACAGAGAGACATCACATGCTAAGCAACATTACAGCATCACTATCACAAATTTATTCTCTAGAGAATGTTAGAAAGCAAACTGTAAAATTGAAGATGTAAGTAAATCAGTGTGAAGTCCATTAATCAAGCAAGAGATGTAGGACAGCACTCGAAGTGGGTGTACTAGAAGACATTTCCTGGTGAGATAAAAAAAAATGATCAACTTAAAACACAGAGCAATGTTTGTACCATTCATGGTGACAGCCTTGATGACCCCACTAAGTAGCTGGTTGTTGTTGACTATGTTTAACAGATGGAATGCGAAAAAGTAGCCATGGTATACGGTGCCCCCTATGGACAACCCCAGAAATACCTGAAAAATAACATTCAATCCAAATTTCAATATAACTTGTATGAGCACAGTTCTCAATAAATTTTCCTAAGAGTTGCAGATATCAGAACTTCCACTTCTCTAACAAAACAATCCCTTATTGAACAAATCAGTGAACCAAAAACAAGGAATTCTGGTATAAAGAACCAAAAAACTGTAAAATGATCAAATTCTGTATCATCAGAAATAAGATTTAATCGTAGACTTCATAACAAATGTGGAAAACCAAAATGTTTATTTTTCTACATCTGATTATTTCACGATCTGAATTAGTTGAGACTGTATCATATATGATTTTTGAGCAATATAAATTATAAGACTCACAACATAATAAAATGTGGTGAAACTTAAAAACTTGACATCCAGTTTTGAGACATTGTCATCGACTTTCTCTTGCTGTTCTGGGTTATCTACTTTCTTGCCACAGAGACGTCTGCAAATAAAAGTCAAAATATCTGGGGTGAAATAAAATAATAAATAAAACTGCACATATTCAAATTTACAAATGGAAAACAGTAAATGTCGAGTGCATAACACAATTTTGTACAAGAAATATTTAATACTGTTTAGGTGTTGAGATAAATGACCCAGATATTACTGCCGGATTACCTCCCTTTGGCCACAACAACGAGAGACTGGGTCTACATAGCTTTCCACAACCATCCAATAAGTTATGGAGACTATTGATGATGGATATCTTCTCATAAAAAAAAAATGACAAAATTTTAAGTGGTTGGTGTTCCAACTGTGAATTGTGTCAATGATTCAGTAACTGCATTATGTTCACAATTTACGAAGTACAATCAGTCAGTTCAAAACTGAATTTAGAAATGCAACAAAGAAGAAATCTGAGATTGATGTTGGCAATGAAGGGCTATAATTCTGGAGAAAATCATCGAAATGGAGGGAAACAACAGATGTTGCACATCTGCAAGGAGCTACCCTATTTCTTCTAGTTATTCAGACAGCAAAACTTAACTTCAGGTATCTGCAGAGAGAAACACTGCTAACATTCTACAAATTCCACTGGCTAGATTTTCAATTCTTGGGATAAATAACATGTCCATGTCACAATATTAAGACTCGGTTGACATAAAGAAGGTTTTATTCTGATTCTGCTCAAGTCTAAACCGCTGTTCGAAAAATTAGAAGAAATAGGATAAGCAACTATGATACAAATTCAAACTGGCTTGCTAAATGTGAAGGGACAGTACAGTTCGCACAATGAAGGTTCCCACTAACTGAAAACTGGTCTCCGATGTTCCAACTGAATCACTGATCTAAGGATTGGTAACCTATATACCTGAATGGAGCAGTAATTTCCGCCCAGCGGGGTAGTCTCGGATGATTGGACAGGAAATAACTGATGAGGACGAATAATGAGAATAAGTTATGCAAGCCTCCAAGTGCCCACAGACAGATCTGATACTCGTCCTGGGTGATCCGGGTTATCGTCGGGACAGGGCTGAAAAATGAACAAATTAATCAACAATATTTCAGAAATTAATTATATATTGACAAATGGTTATTTTTTTCCTTTAGTATTAAAATTACAGGGCTTACAGCTGAGATATCCATAGTTTGGTTGTCAGGTCTCTTTAGATTATAACAGTTATCAACAGTAAAAAGAACTGTTTTTGCAGATATCTAGCCCTTATAACGGTAGCAAGACGCTGAGGGAACAACCCATTTGTGCAAAATACATGGAATATTCTTGGGGCAGTTCTAGAAAATGGTACATGGGATGAGGGCAAGATCCACTTTTTCGGATCCCAAGCACCCATATATCCTATCTCCCGCATCTTAAATGACTGTATACCACCCACACACATTTACCATAGAACTAAATAATCTTCTCCCCATCCCATGTACTTTTTTTCTGGAATGGCTATTAACCCTCTGGGGTCTCCCCACCAAACTTTCTAAACCATCTCAGAAACGATAAAGAATTGGGAGCTGACATTCCATAACACTATATCATATTGGAGTCACCCTCAGTCTGTTTGTAACATCACTTCACAGGATCATGAATGAAATCAAAATGGCATGCATGAGGGTCTTAGTCACTGAACACTTGCATCTTCATCATTTTTCTTCTTTTTTTTTGCCTTTTTACTGATAAAAGTGTCCAAAATTATTTCACATCGAATCGTTATTTCCTAATTTATTGTAGAATTTCAGAGAAAATACAATAAATATAAAGCTGAGCTTGTCCAAAAGATATATTGTTTCAGCCCCATAGACAAAGGAGTAAGAAAAACACTCAACAACCCCCCAAATCACCTAGGCCAGATAAGGATAAACAATTTGGAGATGGCAGATTCCACGATAACCTAGTCCATTAACTCCCATTTCTGTCAATCCTTGATGGAATATGATATTAGTAACACCAATAACTTGAAAAATATCATAAACATCTACCTTATTATCTAACAAGAGCCCAAGGGGCTTCAATATACGCCCATATATCTGGGATTACATTGGTTCAAATTTCAAGGTTGTTTAATAGCCTTGATTCCAATTGATCTAGCAATCCAGAGAAAGGTCTACAATTTTTTGCTTATGAGAATGTAACATATATCACATCTTACATTGAATGATAAACTAAAATGAGCTTAGCTCTTGGTAACTGGTTGACCTTGAAGCAAGAGCTGAGAGCTCACATATCCCACACTGAAATCGACAATAGTCAAACACAAGAAAATAGTAGTTTTCCTACAAATGGATTCCTTTCAGACGAGAGAATTTTCCATGAAGGAAGAAGAAAGTGATGAAGTAAACCTTTGTTCTTGAGTTAATAAACAGGTGTGAAGTTCATAAAGGACTCCTTTCCCCGTTAAATTAGTAAATGTATGGTTTTTATTTCACAACAGTTTAACTAAATGAAGCGTTTCAAACATGGGAGACAACTCCACAGGACAATATCATATAAATGCAGGGAAAAGAACTTTGAATATTCCAACAATATTCCAACACATTTAGTCAGCTAAGCTTGATTCAGTTTTGGGGGACTGCGACCTAGAACTTTGACAAATTGATCTCATATGTATGGTTCCACTTCGCCATGCGAGTAAGGTATACTCAAAGTTTGGTACCAATCCATACCTTGAAACTAGAGCTATCGCATGGACAACAAATGTTAATGGATGAATGGACAGAACGCAACATCGCATTACATGACCTCGTCTTCGACAGGCATATGAAAATGTGACTTTTAATGATTTCTTGATTTTGGGGTCACAGTGACCTTGACCTTTGACCTTGGCCTAAATTTTGGTGCATGACAAACCGTCTCCCCTCAATTTCTCAATGGACACAAAAAATCATGATTTTTAACAATTTCACGATTTTGGGGTCACAGTGACCTTGACCTTTGACCTTGACCTACATTTTGGTATGTGACACATAGTGTGTCCTTAATGTATCTACTGACACAAAAAATGTTATTTTTAATAATTTCCTAATTTTGGGGTCAGTGACCTTTGACCTTGACCTAATTTTTGGTATGCATCACTTCATTTCCGCCTATTGAATCCACTCACAAAAAATAATAATTTTTTAACGATTTCCTGATTTTTCGATCACGCTGACCTTTGACCTCTGACCTTGACCTACATTTAATATGCAACACATCGTTCCCCCCTAGGGCATCCACTCACCAAAAATTAGAACTGTAGATAGAAAACTGTCAACGATCAATAATTTCCTGATTTTTGACAACAATGACCTTTGACCTCTGACCTCAACCTTAATTTTGGTACGCGACACATCGTCTCCACCTGGCATATCCACTTACAAAAAATTGCAACTGTGGATAGAAAACGTTCACAGATATAGACCGGACACGAACACTTCAGTGATTTCCTGTTTTTTTAGGCCAGTGACCTTTGACCTGTGACCTCGACCTTCATTTTGGGACGCGACACATCGTCTCCCCGTAGGGTATCCACTCACCAAAAATTGGAGCTGTGGATAGAAAACTGTCCCAGATATAGACCGGACACGAGAACCGGACAGACGGACAGACGGACAGACGGACGGAAACCGCCATCCCATAATACGACCGCCTTTTGGGCGGGCGTATAAAAATGTGTCAATGAATTGCATAAGATGAAAATAAACAGGTGCCCCTATGAATTCTTTGTACAGTTTTTAGTTTAGCGGAAAAAACACAAATTATGACATTAGTAACATTTTTTGTTACTAATGTCATTTTTCCGTCAAAATCTATTTTGTAGATGTACAAGAACTTTCTTATAACAGAAGCACTTGCATATGCTCAGTGGAATTAGGCCAAGCATATTGATGTATCTGTACCATTGTCAGTGTATGACATCACCCATGCTGTAATATTGAGCCTTTTCAAAAAGTTTAGGACAGAAATGACATCAGTAACCTTTTCAAACACTCATAGTATCGATGTATTGATATTTAATACACTGGCAATGGTACATATATCTCAATAAGGTCATGCTAGTACCACTCTAAATCTTTATTGAATAATTTAATTGACATTTGTTTTGTGATGAATATTGTAAAAAAAGTTGGACAGAAATATGACATTAGTACAAATGACATTAGTAACATTTACATTTCTCTCTCTCTATTATACTGCAAATAAGAAATGTGCAGTGTAAAGCTGTTTATATTCAGATATGCATACATTACACAACATTACATAGCAAGCACTGTACAAGACACAGAGTTAGTTTTTTTAATATTTTTAATATTACGAATGTCATTTGTCAGGGAGATGGAAAATTTGACGGAAAGTGGTCTAGGTTATCGTGGAATCTGCCAGATATGTTTTCATTTTATTTTCCTACAGGTTTATTTCAATTATGATCACCTCACACCACACAATATACCTGAACATACACCTGAACATGTGATATGATACATGTGGCAGCTAAGCAGGGCTTAGTTATCTACAAGGGTTGGGGTTTATGTCCACACTTACTTTCTGATCTCGTCCCATTCAGTCGAGTTGCGATCTGGTGCAATTTCGCCAAAGTCCTTCAGAGATTTTGCAGCCTCCCAGGTGAGCAACATAAGGATATTGATGGCCAAACTCAACAAAGTAGCACCATGGTTCCACAATAACCTGTCATCAACAATAATTAAACAAACTCAGCGACATAGCACCATGATTCCACAAAAACCTGTCATCGAAAATAAATGAACAAACTCAACAATGTAGCGCCATGATTTCACAAAAAACTGTCATCAAAAATAAACAAGCTCAACAAAAATAGCACCATGATTTCAAAATAACCTGTCATCAACAATAAATAAAAAAACTCAGCAACATAGCACGATGATTCCACAAAAACCTGTCATCAAAAATAAATAAACTCAACAACGTAGTGCCATGATTTCACAAAAAAACTGTCACAAAAAATAAACGCAGGAAAGAAGCAATCAGAGATTGTTTATTAATTGTATAATGTATATCCCAAGAATCAAGTTGATCGGTGAACAAGTTACAGAGGAGAATATCTGGCCGCCAAATCGTTCATTAAATCAAATGAATAGCATATATATTAACTGAGACTGAAAACTTTGTTCCAAGATAAGTGGTTGTTGTAAGACAGAGATAACTTTACATCGCACAACTACAAGGCACTTTAGGTTGCACAATGCCAAGGCACTGACCACATATGATGCAATATGATAACAAGCTCAACAAAAGTAGCACCATGATTTAACAGTAACCTGTTATCAACAATAAATAACCATGATTTAACAGTAACCTGTTATCAACAATAAATAAACAACAACAAAAGTAGCACCATGATTTAACAGTAACCTGTTATCAACAATAAATAAACAACAACAAAAGTAGCACCATGATTTAACAGTAACCTGTTATCAACAATCAATAAACAACTCAACTAGAGGTGTCAGTAAGTTTTCAGAATCACCCACCACTAACAAAAAAGTTAAATTATGGAACTGTTATGACAAAATTGCATCGGTAGTTTCTACAATTTCAAATAGTCTGACATCCACGTCAACAACGTGCAATTTTATGGTGTTGAATCAATATTTCTAGCTGGTCCCAGGTGGTACCACATATGGGTAATCCATGTGGCATGGGCGCCACCTATAATAGTATGGGCATATATGGATGAAACGCAATCCCAAGCAACGTTAACGTCTTGTGGAAGATCTGGGCAGATCCAATTAGTGATTCAAATTATGTGTTTCTCTGATTTCTGTGGAGATAGCTCTGCATCGGGTATGAAGGCAAAGTTTTACTTTATTCTCCAGAGCACAAGATACTTGATTGTGAATCATAGAGCTATCTTGAAACTATCACTCACCATCCCTTGGTGAAGAAGATGGCTATGGGATTGTTGAGGATTTTCCGCTGATACGTAATATCCTTCATAATGTCTCTTGTCCAGGCCATAAGATCTCGGATTTTCCCAGTTGGAGATGATCTATCCACACTCCACTTTAACTTCTCTTTTACTTCTTCTCTCAAGATATTCTGTGCAAGTTAAAAACAAATAATGAAGTAAGGTAGAACGATCTCCAGAGATCATCTGTATTAAGTGAGCATCTGTATTATCGAAGATTACCTGTATTAAAAGATCACCTGACATAAATGGCCACTTTTCAGTAATGGGTCTGTTGTTAAAGGTTTTACAATAGATATAACCAATCTAAATATTCAGAATTATAACAAAAGTCATAAAGCCATAATTATGATCACTCAAAATGATAGAACATAGGGAGGTGAGACACTGAAAACCCCTTGGGTTCCCTCCCTTAAGTAATTGAGATATAGGTTGGGATATTATGGCTATATTGAGTACCTCAACAGACTCATTCTTGTTTGAATCAATGTTCTGCAGATATTGTAAACCACAAGAATGTATCAACAATAAAAAATCGTTATAGCATCAGAAAAGCAACATAACTGTATAAAATATGGGCAAATGCGATATATATTTTTGGTAGGTATCTAGATATTAGTTTCCAAAGGTTGGTAGCAGAAAAGCATATATCACAAGATCAGCTAAGAGCGAAGACAACTAATTTTTGATCAGCTTCTAGAATACAATTAGATGAACAAGTATCCAAATTTGGTCACTTTACTAAACAAAGTACTGCAGATATAAATGGTAATATTCAAGCATGAATTACAAAATCAGAAATTATAACATCCAAAGAGGGGCATAACTCTGTAAAATATAGGCCGGGATGACTAATCTAGAATACAAATGGATAAATTAGTTTCTAAAATTTGGTAACTGTACCAAATGGACAGTATTGCAGATATTTTTGTAACATTCAAGAATATATATATTATAAAATCAGAGATGATTATTTCTGAAAAATGAAAATAAAATATGGGCCTGACCTAGAACTAGATATTAAATAAGTTTCCAAAATATGGTTCTGCAGATATTATGTAACAGATGAATGGACAGATCCACAGGACAACAACTATCCCCTTTGGTCTAGGGGTAAACACTATTTTGCTAGCACTGCATTCATCCAAGATGTGAAAGTACAATTTGTAACTTGATAGTGTTACCTTGTTTCTCACACGAAAATTGACTTTCTGCAGCATGTTGTCTTTAATGAGTTCAATGGACTGCGAGTTCTTCTTGAAATATCCCAAAGCTCTTTGTTGATCAGCAGTTATGATGATCTCTATTAAACAAATGAGAATAAAGAGTTATTAGCAAACAATGTCTCATCTGATCTCACAGGCCCAAACTCCTTGTGCAGTCATACAAGCAATTAAGAGAGCCTGACCTAGCTATCCGTGACTGTGATGTGAGGGGTTTGAGGTCTAACCCATCAGAGGCTGTGACAGCATGAAGAACAGAATCTGATGTCAGGAGAATGGATCTATTCAAATTAATAAGTTTTCCTACAAGTAATACTTACTTTGATTAAGATTGGGATCGATGTCGAGGAAGCGAGCAATAATGTTATAAAACTGGAAACCTGCCTCCATCATCATTTCTTTGAGTGCAGACTTCTTCTTTTTCTGAAAAAATTAATAAGAAATTTGAACAGCTTACCCAAAGCGATTTAGATACATGCTAGGAATATATGTGGCACATATATTTATTCATCATCCAGAATTGTGCTTTTAAAACTGCATCTGTGAGCAGGAATTGAAGTGTATTACAAGTTTGTAGTTTGACGTGTGGCATTAACTGTAGCCAGTAGCATTCAGTAAATCAGATCTGGCTTCTCCACTGAAACATGATGTTGTTGTTGTTTTACCTGAATGTATTTCTGGTCAGTTGAAACAGCCAATATTTCAGTATGAACTACTCACCACAACTCCCTGTAGTAGACTTCCTCCTATTGAGGCAATGTTCTTGGCAGACTGTAAGTACCCTGTAGTACCATCAGCTCCCTCTTCAACCTTGGGTTTGTCTGATTGACAGAACTCATAACATTCCGTGATGAGCCGGTACAACGCTGGCTTGTCCAGTGTATCTTTCACTTCCTGTGTACAATTCAACCAAACTTATCAGTCTAACCTATCACACGTTCAACTTTGAAGTGTTCAAGCAAGGAACATTTAAAAAAGGTCTCCAATATTTCAATCACTCAAATACACACATTAGAAAGGCAATTCCAATTCCTGGCGTGTTCTATTATAAAGCGTACCAAAATCTGTCATTTTTTCATCTGCTACAACAAAAATGACATTAGCAACATTTCAAATGATGATGATCTTAGAACAAAATTAATCAGCTGTGACCATTGCACACTTGTAATTATCTGACCACTACTCACTCATCAAACTGGTAAAAAATTAGGATAAACGGAAATAATATGAAAGTGAATAAAATTGGTGTCTAATGTCAGATCTGTCAACTTGGTAGATGACAATAGAAAAATTCACATTCTGTTTCATAGTCTAAGAAACATAAGAGTACCCATTGCAAACAAGCTGGTGCACAAAAATAACCTAATCTAGTAATGATTATACACTTTTGAGCACCAGAAAAAATGTTGCTAATGTCATTTTTGTTTAATGCCATTCTTTTAGATTTCAAAGCACACCTGCGAAAGACAGCTGATCTGAAAATGTCCAGGGGAATGAGTAATGTGAATATCCCGAAGTATTCAAATAAAGCTGAAATGGTTAATGGATTTATAATACCAAAACTGTTGCTAATGTCATTTGATAGAATGACATTAGCTACACCTTATTATTGTTCTCAAATTTCAATAAATGAATTTTGCTTTGATATTTCATCATGCTTTCAATCCATTGTGGGTTTGTTGCGATAATATTTTACAGTTTGGAATTATTAGTTCCTACAAACAAAAATTGATGACAGACGGAAATAGTAGATAGGTAGTATACTTTACAATAGAATATGCCTCCTGTATTCAGAGGTAATCTGAAGGTAATCTAAAAGTGATTACCATTTACCTTACCATACCAAAGAACCTTCAAATATAAAACAGACGGACAGACAGAAAAACAAACTTGAAGAATAATTCTAGTCCATTGAGTGAACTAGTCCTGTGGAGTCCATCATTACAACCTTTGAGCACACACTAGTCCACCCATGAGGAAGAATTCCTAATAGAAGTTAAACGAAGATTTCCACAGCATAGCCAATTATAAATGTTAGTTTGTAAATATTCTTCAACAGTACATAGACTACTTCAACAGACACATGGTACATTTACATCTACCTCTGATTGGATAGGACTGATGCATTGTGGGAATGGAGTTCTTGTTACCTTTGCAACCTGAGAGGCCATTGGTCCATTTTCCTCGATTAGCGACACGATTAACGTTCCAATCATCTGTCTGAGCTCCCATACCTATCAACAAAACAAGTATAGTTCATGTTACATAACCCCAGGCAGCCAAACGGCAAATGAAAGTAATTTTGAGGCACATTGTATTACACCTCAAAGTATTATAAACATTGCGGGTATGAATAACCAACAAACAGATGTAGATGGTCAAGAGGCATTTTTTGGGCATATTCCAAGATTGAAAATAAGGTACATGACATTATTCTTCCACCCAAAGCAGAGGATGTGATATATATACCATGACATTTTAACCCATGATATCTGCATATGGACAGGGGTTCATAATCTCATTCTGATTTGCAGGCTGTTTTATAATTGAAATGTCAGGAGCTCATGTTCAGGCTTTCTATTTCTATTGAGTCATATATATTCCAGAAAACAAAAACACAAGAACAAAGAGAGTTAATGTCTGAGAACAAAGTCTGACCTTTTCACCAGGACAATCGGTGAACTCTCCAGACCGGAGGATAAAGTTGATGTAATCCACAACTTTCCTGTCATATATCACACTTCTGTTCTCCTGGTTACCCTGCATACAAACATAACAAACATGCATAATATAATAGTGTTAATATACTAGTATTATTATCTATAATCAATTACTGAAATGATGATGAGAGTTGTTGGAATCACACAGTCAGATTCACTGCAGTCTTCACAAGATCCTGATAATGTAATGATCTGAGAGGGCTGAGGGGGCACCAGAATTAGGCTGTATTGAAAGAAAAAAAATTATGCAAAAATGAGTCTGTATTTAAATTATCAATAAATATTTTAATCAAGTTCACAACTTTCCGACTTCTAAACTACCACTTGAAGAGAGTGAGAACATGGTGCGGACATACACAGAGACAATGTAACGTACCGAACAGAATTCATTGAGCGTGCTGAAAAGCTGTATGACTAACTCGATGGTCTTCCCATTGATGCTGGAGTAGACCACGTTAAGGAACTGAGCAATCTCACCCACGATGTTGAAGGATTTCACATTGTCTGGCTGCTCCCGTAAATAGTCCTGTCAAAATAAAATATACTATTAGTCAAAAATAACAAATTGTCCTGTCAAAGATAGCCAATAGCTCTGTCGAAGATAACATATAGTCCTGTCGAAGATAACAAATACTCCTGTCAAGGATAACAACCAATCATGTCAAAGATAACAAATAGTCCTGTTTAAGATAACAAAGTCCTGTCGAAGATAACTAGTCCTGTCAAAGATAAGTAATCCTGTCAAAGATTACAACTAGTCCTGTCCAAAATAAGTAATCCTGTCAAAGATAACTAGTCCTGTCAAAGAAAAATAATCCTGTCAAAGATAACAAATGGTCCTGTCAAAGATAACAATCCTGTCAATAGTTCTGCCAAAGATAACAATCCTGTCAATGCCCCTCAGCTATCAGCTATTGTCTAAACTCAGCAATCATGAATTGTATAAGATGTATTTTTAGAACTTTGACAACATCATGCGTGTCATGTAGGTTAGCTAACAAAAATGTGATCTAGTAGGATTGACTGTAGTTCTCTCATTTTAGAAATACATAGACAATTAATGAGCCAGGTCAACTTTTGAGTTGAGGTTCTGGTAGAGCATGACCAAATTCTTAGCTTTAAATGTACTATTCCATATAGCTCATAATCAAATGAAGTAATTTGATCTTGGAAATATAGATCAAGGTCAGTCATCTTCAACGATTTTCTGGTCTATTCTAATATGTGCATGTGGAACATGAATTCGGAGAATAGGTAGAGGTCAGTGATAATCAATAAACTTCAGGTCCAGGCATATGTGGTTCAAATTTGGACAATGTAGATATAATCCTTCAAGAAATAGGTCAAGGTCAGTCAACTGGAATAGGCTTCTAGTCAATCACCAGTTGCATATGTAATATGAATTTGGAGACCCTAGCTTTAATCCTTTAAAAAATATAGCAAATACTAGAATTTGACCTTGATAAAATAGGTCAAGAATCCTTCATTTTCAATAGGCTTCTGACCCATCACCAGATACATACAAGGTACTAATTTACAATGCCGGACTATATATAATCCTTCTTGAGATATCGTGTCCACAGACGGACAGACAGACAATCAGATGCCGATGACAACAACACCCTCCGGGAAAAATTTGTCCTAGGGCGAATAACAAAATGAAAGCTTCTTCAGATTCAATCTGGTTTTTTTATCTAACTTCAGCCAGAAAAACAAAAATTTACTAGCAGCACACTTTCACATTATGGTCATTCGGGTCAATTTGCAATTGGCAACAGCACTAGCCTTGCTATGGGGCTTTTTATCCCAGACACACATTGCAGAGAACATGTGATTGGTCAGTATGTTAATAATCCCACCATTGGTAGAAAATAGCAAAGAGATTTCAATTCACATATTGATTGACAATCTCCGCTAAACGGGCTCGCATGCGTTACAGTGTAGTCACCGTGTGACAGTTATGTGTCTGTGTCTGTCGTGAGATATCCCAGATGTTTGTGGTATTACTTTAAAGGTATTACTTCAGTGATAAGACCATTTAAACTTACCCAAGTAGTATCTGATGTGAATTTAAATTCTGTCCTTGCAACAAATACTATAATCCTACCTGAAGATCAAAGTGCTGGCCATCACATATTCTGGCCATGACCTTGAGAACAAGGTCAATGTAGCCATCGTCCTTGTAATCCAAGATGTCTGACAGATTTGTCTCGTCCTGGTTTGAACCTCCTTCATGCTCGTCCTGAAATAGAAGAATGAAAGATGTGCTGAAAGGAAAGATAACTTCCTCATGAGCATGTCATAAGTAAACGAGGTCTGATAACATGTACATGCGGTGATAGCTCGGACACTTGATCAAAGCACAGTAGCTGGTAAGCTATATCATGGTCTTAGAATCATTTCCAGACAGAAAAAGATAGAATAGCACAAAATATGAAGAAAAAAAACAAAGTATAAACTGATCGGATATTTATGAATGATAAGCAAAAACAACTGAGATATTTTCATAGGATATATTCACACAGAATGGCCAAAATTCTTTGTTGAATGATCCTTCACAAGTGACAAAAGTCAAGCTAATGAGATAACAAATGTGGGTACATTGTCAGATATATATCTGTATACCATCTTCATACAGTACCGCATATATGAATTAGACTTGATCTTCACAAGTACTTGACATGCTGGGGTCCCATATGAATTAGACTTGATCTTCACAAGTACTTGACATGCTGGGGTCCCACATGAATTAGACTTGATTTTCACAAGTACTTGACATGCTGGGGTCCCACATACAGTATCACATGAATTAGACTTGATCTTCACAAGTACTTGACATGCTGGGGTCCCATATGAATTAGACTTGATCTTCACAAGTACTTGACATGCTGGGGTCCCACATGAATTAGACTTGATTTTCACAAGTACTTGACATGCTGGGGTCCCACATACAGTATCACATGAATTAGACTTGATCTTCACAAGTACTTGACATGCTGGGGTCCCACATATAGTACCACATGAATTAGACTTGATCTTCACAAGTACTTGACATGCTGGGGTTCCACATGAATTAGACTTGATTTTCACAAGTACTTGATGTGCTGGGGTCCCACATGAATTAGACTTGAACTTCACAAGTACTTGACATGCTGGGGTCCCACATACAGTACCACATGAATTAGACTTGATCTTCACAAGTACTTGACATGCTGGGGTCCCACATGAATTAGACTTGATTTTCACAAGTACTTGACATGCTGGGGTCCCACATGAATTAGACTTGAACTTCACAAGTACTTGACATGCTGGGGTCCCACATGAATTAGACTTGAACTTCACAAGTACTTGACATGCTGGGGTTCCAGATACAGTACCACATGAATTAGACTTAATCTTGACATGTACTGACATGCTGGGTTCCTACATGCAATACTACACGACTTACATGTCTCATCATTTAAGGCTCACTCATTAATTATGCACAAGAGATCCTCTAATAATAATCAGAGAAACTGACATTTCCCATCATAATATTGGCGGTCAAATTGATTTGTAAAATGTTAATTCAAGGAAGAAAGAATTCAAATTGTGCAGATTATCCATTACATCTTTCATTATTTTAAAGATTTCAAATTTTGTTCACAATAACAGGGGCTGATTGAAGTTTAGGAGGGTGATTGAATTAGGAGACTTACCATAAGCATATCAAGAACTTGAACAACCAAACTTTCTAACACTACATTTTCTAACATCTACTGTAAATGTAGGCCTATATATAAAATGGTAGGTAAGCTTATACTTCCCAGATGTACAGGATGTATTTTGTGTGCCAGTTGTTAACTGATTAAAATGCTAAATTAAAATGTCATAAGCAATTTATATCAAAGCTACCAGGGATAATTCAATGAATTGAGATATTTAGTCAAGTACACATGAATGTACATACAATTTGAAATGAAACCATCCAATCAAATGAATAGAATACAACCAACTAGGCAAGTTAGTTTTAATTCCTAATTAACTGGTGGTAACCAGTTTAGGGTTATAGTTTGAAAAAACTTCAGAAAAAAGCGACAAATAATATAGCCACAAATAAATAATGAAAATAAAGACAAAGATTAAAAATACATCAAATTAAAAGAAAACAGAAAGTATTTCAAGAGACCAAGCCTGCAAAGTTAAATACATACACTGCAATTTATTTAGGCAAATGTGGCATGCTATGCTCTCTGATGTGCAACAATTAATAACAACAAGCAGACATGAATTTATGAGCCTCAAAAGAGAAAATCAGGCAGATGTTATTCAAGGTTAAGAAAGCACAGCTGACAAGTGAATAAATATGGGGGTTTGTTACAAGTAGAAGGCAGAAGCTAGAATTTTGATGACCATGCAGTTTCAGAAACAATCCTGCATGTCTTGGCATGGTGTCTCTAAGGATCAAAAAAAAAATATGCTGTTAGAAATTTGATGCTCACTTTCAGTTTAAACGTAAGCTTATTGAAGATGAGCATATGATCTATATTTCTGACCCACTTTGTAAAAGTTCCATCGCATTTTGTTTATGCCAAGAATGTGTGGGATTGTTTCAAATGACCATAGACTGACGTTTTTGTTATTAGCGCATGCAATAAGCTCCATCAACTCTGGCTGTGGACATGGCTTGTTAAAACACTCTTACCTCAACCGTCACTTTCAAATCCATTAGTTCAATTTCTGCCTCTTGGATAAGAGCTTCGCTATCTTTTGCCAAACCATTAGTTAGTGCTATTGGTTTCTTTTTCTTTGTATCAGCCGGTTTACTCTTCCAGCTTTTCTTTCGTTTCTGTTGTGGCGTGGGCTGTCGTGCCCTGCTCAATGCCCGCTTTCAATTTAAAGAAAGGAAACTTTCTCAGCGCTTGCAATTTTGACGATGAAATGACTAAAGGAGATAACTATGGGACAGGAGAGATGTCCAGGAACAGGAAATAATATACATGTATGAATGAACATGCAAAGTTTTCCAATAGAAATGTAGATATTAGATCGTCATTCTTATCGGTTAATACTACTGAGGAATATTCTACAGTTTAAAGAAATCTATATTGCAGGATAACAGATATAATATGGGTAAAGGGGGATGAAGTTTCTATTGTTGATTATTTATGAAAAATTAAAATCTGAAATAATTTTTATTTTTACAGATTGCAGAAGCTCTAACTAATGTGCTAATGGCAGGGATAGATTTGGTCAAGTTCCTTCAATTGGAAAGATGATTATTTGAGGAAAACAGAGATATTGTACAGGTCATTAAAAACACTTTAGGCATTGCACATCTGATTGTTGTATCTATTGTAGCTGTATTTGCGTGTTCCATTTATTTCTACAAGCAGGAAGTGAATTCTGTGCTCCTGAGCTCTATAGTGAATTCTGTGCTCCTGAGCTCTATAGTGAATTCTGTGCTCCTGAGCTCTATAGTGAATTCTGTGCTCCTGAGCTCTATAGTGAATTCTGTGCTCCTGAGCTCTATAGTGAATTCTGTGCTCCTGAGCTCTATAGTGAATTCTGTGCTCCTGAGCTCTATAGTGAATTCTGTGCTCCTGAGCTCTATAGTGAATTCTGTGCTCCTGAGCTCTATAGTGAATTCTGTGCTCCTGAGCTCTATAGTGAATTCTGTGCTCCTGAGCTCTATAGTGAATTCTGTGCTCCTGAGCTCTATAGTGAATTCTGTGCTGCTTGGCTTTGCATTTCAACATATACTAACAACTGAAGCAGCAGTTTTTTTTCTCAAAACAGTGCTTATAGCCAAATATAGAAGTCACAAATAATCTGTATATTATCTAAACTCATGTCAGTTACATTGTGGTGTTAGAGTTAGACAACATGAAGTGATTGCACCATCAACCACAAAAGTAGCCGTACCGTTTCATTAGAATATTAACCACATCATTCAAGTTTGATTAATAGTTTTCTCATCTAGCAAATGTCTCAAAGGAGAAAACTAAAATTGTACATGATGGAAGAATCTTTTGATTCTGTAAGAAGTTGTAAGATGAGAAAATAGTGTTGTTATACCCTACACACAACAATTATTCTCAATGTGCCATGTTTAAACCACACAAGAGTGCACATGAGTGAATTAAGAGTTGAGGAGTTTCTAAATATGAGACAATAGTGTGAACCAATATCCGAAATAGAACACTGTGTACAAAACAATAGTTCACAAGTGATATAATAATTATAGTAGCTTACCCATCCATTCAGTTTTTCCTTCCGTAAGAAACTTTCATAGACCACGACTTGCTAGAAAGGCAACAAGATTGGATAAATATTCTACCAAGTTTACAGTAGAAACTGACAAATATTCACAAATAAAAGTAATATATTCAGAGCCTTGTCACCGAAGTGGTGCATGGTTAGAACATGATCAACTAACAGGTGAATAGTTTTAGTGATTTTGAATATTTATTTTGTCTAAAAAGATGAATACATCTGTACCTGGAGAGCTTTCTTGCCAACTGTGATGGATGTTTGAAAGTTTCCAAGGTTAGCACTGGCCTCCTTTAACCTGGCCTCATGTTGAGCGAGTAATGAGCGTCTGAAACATCAACAAAACACTGTACAGTGAAGTTCACAATGATATTCACTAACCATTTACATTTACAGAAGAGCTAAAAAATAAATGAAGATCAACACAGTTAATTAAAAATGCATATGGAAATAGGTTGGAATAAAAATGAACTATTGAAAAATAAGCCCAAGATAAAGAAAAGAATTAAGGAAGTATCAAATTTTGAAGAAATACAAAGGGAAATTTCCAAGCAAAATGCCAAGAATGCTTTTTATATGTTTATGAAGTAGGCTATGTCCAACAGTAATTAGTCGTAAATATAATGTTATGATTTGCCGCTAAAGAGAACATAAGAGAACTGAATTTATATAATCCTCATTGGGTGCCAGTGTTTTTGTTTTATTTGAGGAAAGTGTCTCTGCCTCCTCTGTGATATCAAACATTCAACCAGGATGGTATTGCATTTATAATGCAGTTTTCAATGCAGCTACTGCCTGGCCTACTGGCAAAACTGGATCAAAAACATTTTTTTAATGTCCACAAAAATTAAAGTTCCCCTGTTCTCTTGGTACTAGTTTTTAAACATGCTAATCGTATGCATTCATGCAGTCTTCAAACAAAATGTGTTACATACAGTAGCACACTGTCAATCATAAAGATAAAATCACACTTCAAAGGTCTCAAAATAAGGGAGAAGGTTTAAAATCAAAACGGGTTAAACTCAGTGAAATGAACAACATGCTGATCAGTCATGATCCAAATATGAACGTTCAGGAAACCATACAAATATAACGTCAACAAATCTCAAACTGTATACATATCATAAAAAAAATCTATTAAAATAGAACGGAAAGAAATTTGAAACTATAAAAATAAAACAGAAAGAAATTCGAAAATGTAAAAACAGAATGGATTGAAAATTTAATGCAGAATAATTTCCCCCCCGAGCATTCATAACCTCCAGAAGCAGGTTCCATGACAACCATTAACAATATTATGATTGTGGTGGATCCTTTAATAGTACAGTGTTTCATTCCTCTGTCAATGGATACATATTCTTATAATTACTATCATATATATGGAGAAAAGTTGGTACCATTACAAATTATATCCATCTCCATCTTCAGTATGGGAAAACTGTGACAAACTTTTGAGTGTGGACCAGTTCATAAATTACAAATTAACATTTGATTTGGAGGCCTACTATGGAGTATTATAGAGAAAGCAGTGCATCATTGGAGACCTTCCAGTTTTGAACCACTTCATTGGTCAATTCAAATGTTCAAATAGAAATCCAGCAATTTCATTGGCTTGTGGAGAAAATTGGAAAAAATGTTCAACCAATGAGAGAGTTTCTCTAAAAGTTTATTGAAACGATGCTTCTGGAGATAATAGTAGACTAATATAATCTGATAAACAATGTTATTCAAACAGCCTGAAACAGCAAGATCATCCAACAACTACAAACAATTTACCCTTCCTTTCGATGACTCTTTTTCCACAGTAAATATCTGGGAGAAAATTAGATGGTGATAATGGTGATTTCCAAATAACCATTCTGCAAATTTATATTAATCTTCAGTGCATACTTCATGTTCTTGGAGGAAACACAATCCATCTTCTTGGAGAAACATGTAATGGAAAACTTTCTATCATCCTTGCTTACATATATGAGCAGAAGGCAATCCATCAAATTACAATAAACTTTGGACAAATTGTGCTTACACATGGCAATTACAATTACACCAATTCTTCGATGCTATGAGTCGCAATGACTCAATAAATATTAAACATTTATAAACAATGTTACTATTTATAACCAAACCAAACCTGCTTTGATTTATGCCTTGATCTCCGCCGGAGATATACAATACAAACGTTAAACGCCAGTTTAAAACCAAAAGTTATCTCCCCTGGGGAGTTATCCTCCCCAGGGAGTCATCTCCCTTCAGGGGAGCTCTCCCCACTCTCTCCTGGGGAGTTATCCTCCCCCAGAGAGTAGTCTCCCTTTAAGGGAGCTCTCCTGCTCAGCCTGGATATAAAAGCCAGCTCCCAGCATATACTCTTCCTCTTTCTCATTGTTTTTATAAACCGAGACCTGTGGTGTACAAGGCCG
This sequence comes from Hanleya hanleyi, assembly GCA_036873755.1. NCBI lineage: Eukaryota > Metazoa > Mollusca > Polyplacophora > Lepidopleurida > Hanleyidae > Hanleya > Hanleya hanleyi. The sequence goes on from JAVTVY010020325.1 coordinate 46,770, forward strand.
CGGAGTGAGGGGAAGGATGGGAGGGCCATTACATCAAAGCAGGTTTGGTTTGGTTATAAATAGTAACATTGTTTATAAATGTTTAATATTTATTGCCCAAACCGACACCTGCTTTGATTTATGCCTCACTACCAACATATGGAGGTGGGAACCTCGGCCTTAAAGGAATTGCAATGGCAGGCTGAATATCCGCTGAGATAATCACATACAAGACACAATAATATTCAACAAGAAACCTTAGCTAGAAATGCAAAAAGGTAATCATGAATATAAGTAAGTGGCTACTTATCTTGTTGCATGTCTCCATGCAAGTAGCTGTTGTCTTGGATGTGGAGCACAAAGATACCCTCCGTATAGGGACTCATGGAATCTTGCCAGGAATGAGCACTTGGAGGGCAGCGAGTATGAATTGGGAAGAGTTCTGTCTCCAAGATAACATACCAGGTGTCCAATTTCGTGATAGTGGTAGTGGCGCGAAAATTTACTGCCATGTGAAACGTGGACCCGAGCACACGAATCCAGCGAGTAAACAGGGATGAGAGGGGTCTAATGGTACGCCCTCGTACCAAACCTGACGCTTAGAACCACCTAGTCAGATCATATTCCGCTTGATATCCAACTCTGTGTACTTTAGCCCTTGATGCTGATACTGTACTGTTAAGAGTTGATAGCGGAGCTTCTGAGACTACGTCCTCATCAATCCCTGAGATGGACTGGAAGAAGAAAACAAAGCTTTAACCTGACATGACACAAACAAAAACTGCAGTAAAGACAGATTAAAATCATAATTTTGGCAAGCTTTAAAAGATAACTCGAGAGATGGCGGATGGCCAACTGATCTATTACTTTTCATAGGTGACCTAAATAGAACACAGATGTGATCATAATTCTCAACAAACAGAACCACGGACGGAGACGCAGTGGTTAATTATGGAGTAGTAATAGAAGTTACTTATCTTTGAATGTCATCCATGAAGCTGTGATCATGGTTGTGGTGATCAATTTACCACCACAGTAACCCGGGTACCTGAGCACCATGAGATAGGGAGTAAGCATGTAGGAGAGATAATTACAACCAAGACACAATAATATTCAACAAGAAAACCCTGGCCAGAAACGCAGTAAGGTAATCATGAATATAGGGCCGGTGATAATTAATGGTTCGTTTCATGTAACCAGCCCTCATCTATATTTTGAAGGCAAATAATTCAAAAACCCTGAGGGATTTACATTTTCATGAGTAAAACTTGCTCATTTCCATATTTGTATACAATTGGTTTGCAAGTTAATAATTATTAATTAATAATTATCGCACTCAGCATGTGTATTTTTACAACCAAGGTTACGAGAAACAAACAACCAACCAACAGTGACCTAAGTAAGTGGCTACTTATCTTGATGCATGTCTCCATGCAAGTAGCTGTGGTCTTGGATGTGGAGCACAAAGATACCCTCCGAACAGGAACTCATGGAATCTTGCCAGGAATGAGCACTTGGAGGGCAGCGTGTATGAGATGGGAAGAGTTCTGTCGCCAATGTAGCATACAAGGTGTCCTATTCTGTGATAGTGGTAGTGGTGCGAGTAAACAGGGATGAGAGGGGTCTAATGGTACGCCCTCGTACCAAACCTGACGCTTTGAACCACTTTGACCCCATAGTCAGTCCACATTTCGCTTGATATCCAACTCTGTGTACTTTAATCTTTGATGCAGATTGGAATGTTCAGAGTTGACAGCGGAACTTCTGAATCTACTCTGAACTGTGAGTTGACTGTTAGAAGACTCAGATGATATGATCTAGAAGATCATAGCTCTAACCTGAAATGACACAAGCAGAATCGCATTAAAGGTATATAACTCACCATTGTGTCAGGCTTGATTGTTGACTTAAAGAGTCTGCGATTTGCAATCTGAGCTATAACTTCTTCATTGGTGATCAACTAGTAAGTGGACTTATGATATGTTTGAGAGATGAGAGGAGATGATACAGCAAGCTGGCAGACTTGCTGCGATGATACAAAATGCCGCCCCCCCCCCCTCTTTTTGAAAAGTTACTCGACCACGTGCTGGGCAGCCACCCATGGCCCAAGCATGGTCACTCTATCTGATTGCACTGACATGTCTCTCAGATAGAAGTTAGTGAATGTGGAATTTGCCGTCCAAGCACAAGCCTGAACAATTTCACTGAGGGATACGTTCTTCCATAACGGCCATGACGCGAATTTCCTGCAGAAGACAGTAGCGGAGGAGCGTCAATGGCCAATTGATATGACCACTTAATGGTTTCCTTTAACCACGAAGCAATGGTATTCTTAGTAATGTCACGAGTCGCCGAGGGACGAAGAGACAAGAATAACAGACGACGCGAGCCCCGACCGGAATCGGTACGCGAAAGTAGCGTATGGCTCGAACAGGGCTTAACCGAAAGGTCGTCTTCTAGACCATGTACAAAGTCTGATAACGCAGGAATGGAGTACAAACGTTGCGCACACGAACCTAAGCGAACAGACTCATTTTTGGCGATGAACACCGGAATAGGCCGAAACGATACCCGAGACCAATCCGCCGTCCAGGTCATCGATGAACTCTCAAGAGCACGAAGTTCAGACACTCTAGACGCCAAAGCAAAAGCCGCCAGAAAAACCGTCTTGTAGGCCACAGCTTTAATAGAGGCGGACACTAAGGGCTCAAAGGGCGGTATGAATCAGAGCACACAGAACCACACCAATATCCCATTTAGGTAACAGCTGTCGAGTACGGCGAGACTGTAGCGCGAACGCTCGAATGAGCACAGAGATATTGTCGTTTAGACTAATGTCGATGCCTGCAGAAAGACGTAAAATCCTCGCCAAAGCAGACCGATACCCCTCAATGGTACTGATTTGAAACTTCTTGTCACGATGGAGATGGAGAAGGAAACAGCACTGAGGAAACAGAGGCAGAATCGGGATTGGCATCACGTTCTCGGCACCAGGAGACGAAATAGGCCCATTACGCTTGATAGCTGCGATGTAAAAGACCGACTGGGGTTGAAAAACATCGTCTTTATTTTTTTTTTTTTCAAATTATGTGAAGTCTGGCATTCCACGTAGACTATCAGCCTGAAATGAACACCCCACATGACGATGTGGGGGACTGCCACCCAAAAACAGAGGTGGAAATAGAGAGGTCAATACCCGCCTAATGGACTGAGGGATGATGTCTGTAATAAGACAGAAGGCACTGCAGTGACCGAAGTAGAATGCGATCATAATGAATAAGGTCCTGCATAGAAAAAGACAAGTCCTACTAGTTGATGACCAAACAACTAATGCCCACGTCTAAAACTGGTCCAACGGTCTATACGGGACGAAGCACTTGAAGGAGAGCCATAAACTTGACAGCACCAGCTACAAAGTGTCACACTGTGTAACCATAAGGCTTACATCAATTTGAATGAAGCATGAAACTTACTTTCTCTCCGTGCTTGAATAACAGGAGATGAAAAATGAACTTCCTGTGATCGAGCCACAAGGGGCACCACCGTAAGTAAACCGCGATGTGAACGGTCCAAGCGATGGGGGTAAACCCGCGATAAAGACGCATCGCCGAATCGTCCTATTAGCTGTATGAGAAAAACGACGTAATGCGAAACGCGACGTAGTGATTTTCCCAAAACCTTACAAATCAGTTCAAATTTATTGTACATATACGCTCACGAAAGAGCAGGGTAAAACCTTAGAAATGTACGACAAAAACGACGTTGAGGGGAACAGGAACGACGTTAGTGAAGATGAATCTGAAAACTGTAGTCGAAACTGGAAAATTTCACAGTGGAGTACGAAACAAAACAGTCGTAATCTGCGAGACTTGTAATGAGATTTGAAATGCATCTAGGAGATGAACATCATCAATGTTCCCAGCGATAAAACGAGAGCATTACTCCGAGGAAGTAACCTCTCTGACAATCAACACCAAGAAACTTTCGCGTAAACTAGGAAGATCTTAAATAAGATTAACAATTCCCCGAAGAGAGCCCACATGTTGATGTCTCTCGCCGGTAGATGAACCAAAAGGTCTTAAATGTCACAAATTGAATTGACCAACCAAAACAATGTTCAAACAAGACTCGCCCCCTTATTAGAGGTCCACTGCACATAAAACCTCAAATGGAATAGAATAAATTATCCGGTTTTTGAATAGACAAGCTCAGCTTAATCTCCGTGGCGCAATCGGAAGCGCCCGGTTGTCTTACCTTAATAAAGATAAGGATGAAATAAATGCTGTAGACCAAAAGATGTTTGGACGAAGCTATCTAGGAGAGAAATATTGCTAAAGAGCAGTCTGCTTATTGAGAAACTTCAGGCCTGATCCAACCCGACCACGGACAGGGTAAAAATCAATAAATACCCCACGTGTCGAACGAGAGCAATTCTAAAGACTTCTCGGAGAAATAAACCTCAAGCAAATAATCATAATTTCTCAGAAAAGGAAAATAAGATTAAAGCTCAACCCAGTTTGAATTGTACATCTAATTCAATACAGCGCTGGGAAAATTTGGATGTGACAAATCACAATGCAATATTTACTAACAGAAAAATGTGATCCAAAGAATAGCACAATTTCTTAATAAACATCTCGTGATCTCTATTGTTGTTCAACACCCCTTGATTACACAAAGAGTGTAATAAGATAGCTCATTAATATTTAACAAAGAGCCATAGTGTATAGCTTTTGGCTTGTAATAACGAAGACAAACGCAACAACAACAACAACGTAAACACAAAGACAGAGGAAAAACTCTGCAAGTTTCCTCTTGTTTTCTTTTTATCACAATGATATCCAATAAACGGAAATTATAACACTTGATAAAACAAGAGACTAAATTCTGGTAGGAGTAAACGAACTGCATGCACAGAAGCAAACCTCCCACAATCGGAAAAAGTCGGCAACACAAGAACAAATGACAGACTGCAAACTTTTACTCTGCAGCCTGTAATAATCAGAAGTCATAATACTTTGAAGCATATTTATTCCGTGAAGACAAAAACTTTTACCTTCAGCCAGACACTGTAAACATTCTGCCAAGTAGCTGTAAACACAAACGCGACGATCCAAAACACGGGACGAGAATATACGTCGCAAATGGAGGTCGTAAATCCGTAATGTGAACATTCAAAGCCAAGAAGAAACGCCCTTCCATAAAATGAGAGGCGAATTTCTTTAGATAAATAGCAGTGGAAAATTTAAATCGTAATAGGAGATACAGAACGATTTTTATTCCTAATGTAAGAAACAGCCAGAGAATGACCAAATGACAAAGGAGTCAGCAAAGTACACACGGTGAGATCAAATTCCTTTGTCCGACGGGGACAATGGAGTGATCCGACCGACAGGACCTGGCCATTGTCTGACTGAACAAAGGAACTGGTTTCCCAAGGCCTCCTGACAAAGCCAGACCTGAGGAAACTAGGCTATCAAGTACACCTGAATTACCTTGCTGTACAACCGTCCCACTAGGTGGTATATCTTCCCCAGACCCAGACGAAGGAACCGGACTTCTAGTATTACGGGATAAATCTAACCCAGGACCCAGATCTTGATTGATTTTAATGTCCTCAACTAGAGAAATTTCCACCACCCGTCTATCAACTTCCGATAGATCGGGGTTCTCAGAAGCCTGAAGCAAATATGACCTACGGGCTTGAGCATAATTTTTCCAAGTATCATTGTCCCAAGACACACATTCATTACACGTGTTATTTCTATAACAAATTTTGTCCTTACAGACAAAACATCGCGTATGGGCATCCAAACGAGTCGAAATACGACCGCACGCATGGCAAGAATTTGAAGGAATGGGAACAGAATACTCAGACATTATTTACGAAAGAAAATATTTCGGAAATAAACGTTGAACAACAACAACTTGTGTAACAACAACAACTTGTATAAACTTTGAACAACAACAACTGTATTGCAATCCAAACTCCTGACGTGCACCACTGGAGGTACAAACGAGAAAGAGGAAGAGTATATGCTGGGAGCTGGCTTTTATATCCAGGCTGAGCAGGAGAGCTCCCTTAAAGGGAGACTACTCTCTGGGGGAGGATAACTCCCCAGGAGAGAGTGGGGAGAGCTCCCCTGAAGGGAGATGACTCCCTGGGGAGGATAACTCCCCAGGGGAGATAACTTTTGGTTTTAAACTGGCGTTTAACGTTTGTATTGTATATCTCCGGCGGAGATCAAGGCATAAATCAAAGCAGGTGTCGGTTTGGGCAATAAATAGTCACTTTACTCACTTTTCTTTAATGGAATTTGTGGATATTTGCATACGGTCCCGCACAGCCATGAAGAATACCTCTTCTCTTGTTGAGAGAAAATAATCCAGTAAGGTTTTCTGAAATACATTAATTTTACAAGAAATACTCAGAAGGAAACAGACAACGATCTGCACAGAAACAACAATCATATTGGTAACAAGGAACTACAGTCAAATTCATCAATTACTAAGCTTTAACTACAGTCATATTGATCGATTACTAAGCTTTAACTACAGTCATATTCATCGATTACAAAGCTTTAACTAGTCATATTGATTGCTTACCAAGCTTTAACTACAGTCATATTCATCGATTACTAAGCTTTAACTAGTCATATTCATCGATTACAAAGCTTTAACTAGTCATATTCATCGATTACAAAGCTTTAACTAGTCATATTCATCGATTACAAAGCTTTAACTACAGTCGATTTCATCGATTACTAAGCTTTAACTACAGTCATATTTATCGATTACTAAGCTTTAACTACATTCATATTCATCGATTACAAAGCTTTAACTATAGTCATATTCATCGATTACAAAGCTTTAACTACAGTCATATTCATCGATAACAAAGATTTAACTAGTCATATTGATTGCTTACCAAGCTTTAACTACAGTCATATTCATCGATTACAAAGCTTTAACTACAGTCATATTCATCGATTACAAAGCTATAACTACAGTCATATTCATCGATTACAAAGCTTTAACTAGTCATATTCATCGATTACAAAGCTTTAACTACAGTCATACTGATTGCTTACCAAGCTTTAACTAGTCATATTCATCGATTACTAAGCTTTAACTACAGTCATATTCATCGATTACAAAGCTTTAACTAGTCATATTCATCGATTACAAAGCTTTAACTAGTCATATTCATCGATTACAAAGCTTTAACTACAGTCAATTTCATCGATTACTAAGCTTTAACTAGTCATATTCATCGATTACTAAGCTTTAACTACAGTCATATTTATCGATTACAAAGCTTTAACTACAGTCATATTCATCGATTACAAAGCTTTAACTACAGTCATATTCATCGATTACAAAGCTTTAACTACAGTCATATTCATCGATTACAAAGCTTTAACTAGTCATATTCATCGATTACAAAGCTTTAAGTAGTCATATTCATCGATTACAAAGCTTTAACTACAGTCATATTCATCGATTACTAGGCTTAAACTACAGTCATATTCATCGATTACAAAGCTTTAACTACAGTCATATTCATAGATTACAAAGCTTTAACTAGTCATATTCATCCAGGGTTATATCCAGGAATTTGAAGTAGTGTCCTTATTTGAAAAAAATAATGCCGAGCGCAGGGAGGCGTAGCGTACAGGCCGGGGTCCAGGGGCCGCCTAGGCCCCTGGAAGCTCTGGGGTCTTAGATGCTCTCAGGAGCATTCGAGCCCATTTCTGGCTATTTAAATGTCTTGTCAGATACCTGTAGATAATGAACAATTTACTTCTTTTTTTTCCAAATTTTCACCATATTCAGGCTGATCTTGCTTGTGTTTCAAAATGACAAAGTTGAGCAGGGACTTGCTGCATGAATTTCCAGATCATTTACTCCACGTGCTGTCAGATTGATACTATACCATGATGTCAACTTTGACTAAACTAATAACAACTAACCTTTTTGCTGATTAGACTAGGGCTCCGGGGCCGCCTAGGCACCGAGGAACTCTGGGACCCTTGATGCTCTTAGAAGCATTCTAACCGATTCCTGGCTGCACATGTCTTGTCGATCAGACAAGCATATCATGCACATTTTACTTCTTGTTTAATTTGATCATCTGCTTTTAAAATTATTTACAGCTGCTGCTTTCAAAATTTCTATTGAATAGATTCCTCTGTACAGTATTTTTATACCATGCTGTATATCATTCGAAGCTAATTCTCTTCCCACCTCGACTGCCTAAACGGGTTGAACATAATTTGTCCCAGCTTCGATGCCTGCATCATTTTCCATGTCGTGTTCAACATCTGCTTGACCTGTGTTTTCAATACCGGCAGCACAGCATCGAGCAAAGAGAACGTCGACATTGTGGCAGTCAGACCCTTCATCTTCCTTTATTTTTTTTTTCAAATGTCCAGCCAATACACCGCATCCTCTTGTGCGGCCGCTACCCTTCGTATTTCCCCCAGACCGACCTTTCTGTCCCGCCATGACGGCTTGTCATTGCAGATACAACACGAGAATGCACGTGCGCTGCCCAGCTCTCCAGACACTCACAGACGTACATATTTCCGACTTCATTCATAGTATAGACCTCTGCCTGGAGAACGAAAACTATCGCGCCCCTAGTGGCCAAGCTTATCAACGGATAGATGCATAGTTGTCTCCCTTGCCATAAGTTGTCTAACGCGAGTTGACACACACTCGTCCAGGTTTACGACTTTCAAACATCGTAAAAAAACATCATTTGATTTTTGAAAAAAATCATTTGATTTTTGAAAAAAATCATTTGATATTTTGCAAAAACATATTCATTTTTAATTCATTTGATTTTGTACCTGTGTCCGTTTCACGGACGCTGTGAGACCCTAGATCTAACCCTGTCATCGATTACGAAGCTTTAACTACAGTCATATTCATAGATAACAAAGCTTTAATTACAGCCATATTCATCGATTACAAAGATTTAACTAGTCATATTCATCGATTACAAAGCTTTAACTACAGTCATATTCATCGATTACCAAGCTTTAACTACAGTCATATTCATTGATTATTAAGCTTTAACTACAGTCATATTCATCGATTACTAAGCTCTAACTACAGTCATATTCATTGATTACTAAGCTTCAACTACAGTCATATTCATCGATTACTAAGCTTTAACTACAGTCATATTGATAGATTACTAAGCTTCAACTACAGTCATTTCCATCGATTACCAAGGTTTAACTACAGTCATATTCATCGATTACCAAGCTTTAACTACAGTCATATTCATCGATAACTAAGCTTTAACTAGTCATATTCATTGATTACTAAGCTTTAACTAGTCATATTCATCGACTACTAAGCTTTAACTACAGTCATTTTCATCGATTACTAAGGTTTAACTACAGTTATATTCATCGATTACCAAGCTTTAACTAGTCATATTGATCGATTACTAAGCTTTAACTAGTCATATTCGTCGATTACTAAGCTTTAACTACAGTCATATTCATCGATTACCAAGCTTTAACTAGTCATATTCATTGATTACTAAGCTTTAACTAGTCATATTCATTGATTACTAAGCTTTAACTAGTCATATTCATCGATTACCAAGCTTTAACTACAGTCATATTCATCGATTACCAAGCTTTAACTAGTCATATTCATTGATTACCAAGCTTTAACTACAGTCATATTCATCAATTACTAAGCTTTAACTAGTCATATTCATGGATTACTAAGCTTTTGCATGGAAAATTTCATTGGAATTTAATGATGAAACGTACTTGTACATCCCTGTTAGCATTGTACAGCATTATTGCCATAAAGGCTAGCACTTCACGAGCAATGTCGTCATTCCGTCTGGCTAAATGGGGCAGAACTTTGTTGATGACATCATGAGCATTGATTGCATTCTGTACATCTCGTATATGGCTCACTTGCCTGAAAATGACAAAGATTGAAAATCAAATGTCAAAATATGACGAAAGAATGTGCATGTTTTTATTAAAGCTGTAATTAGCAAATGCAGATGAGAGAAAATGTTATATTCTTCCAGTTAACAAATTCCTCTCCTCACGCAACTGATGATCAATGAGAATTAAGAATATGATATTAGTTATGTGGACAGAATTTAAATGCTACAATAGTTCCCCGCCAGTGAAAACATTGTGTTCGGAGTGGTATGGTGGTTATCACTGGCGGGAAACTTCTGTGTGTACATCCAATTCAGGGTCACAGCATAGCAATTTGCAAATATTTTGATGGTGAGTTCAAGTTTGAACAATCACCAATCAGTCATTTTCAACAATCAGGCTAACCGTACAAACAGCTAATGTTGATGATATACTGACCGTTTGATCTTGTTTTCTGAGGATCTGTTCTCCCAGTCGTCAGGTAGTTTTCTCTCCTCATTTTGAATGAGAGTGCGGAGAATCTGCAGACATTTGATGTCCAGTTCCTCCTGATGGGGCGTACTCGGGATCATCTGACGGATACGCTTTGCTGATATGCTGAAAAAGTATAGCAAAATTACAGGGTCAATGATAGCAGCCACAGAGTATAATACGAAGCTGCGCATCTGAAAACCCCTCGGCTCTGGGCGCCAGCCATTCATAATGTATTCAATTTAAAACAAGACTTCAGGAACACCAAGCAGTCAAGTAACAAATATACAGATTATGAAAAATTTTGCCATTAGAAATGGACTCGAACGTTTCCGTCCAATCAGAGAAACCGGTAATCATTACATAAGTCTGTTGATGCATCGACGATGTATACCAAATTTTACATCGAACATTTGAAAATTATCTGAGATAGAGATCCCTAATGATTTCGCATAAATTAAAGATGGCTGCCCATCCTTCCCACCACTCGGAGAAACTGATGTGGTTATTCATTGCAAGTCTCTTGATACATAGATTCTGTATACCAAGTTTCATATAGAACACTGAAATGGTATCAAAGATAAACATCATTAAAGATTTTGCATAAATTAAAGATGGCCACCAAGGTTTCCGCCCAAGCAGAAAAACCAGAACTGTCTATTGATACATCGATGATGTATACCAAATTTTACATTGAGCACTTGAACCGTATCAGAGATATAGATCATTAATGATTTCGCATAAATTAAAGATGGCCGCCCATCCTTCCCGCCACTCAGAGGAACCGATGTGGTTATTCATTGCAAGTCTCTTGATACATCGATGCTGGATACCAAGTTTCATATAGAACACTGAAATGGTATCAAAGATATATATCATTGAAGATTTTGCATAAATTAAAGATGGCCGCCAAGGTTCCGCCCAATCAGAAACGCCAGAACTGTCATTTATCGTAAGTCTATTGATGCTTCGATGATATATACCAAATTTTACATCGAGCACTCGAACAGTATCAGAGATAGAGATCATTAATGATTTTGCATAAATTAAAGATGGCCGCCCATCCTTCCCGCCACTCAGAGGAACTGAGGTGGCTATACATTGCAGATCTCTTGATACATCGATGCTGTATACCAAGTTTCGTATAGAACACTTGAATGGTATCAGAGATATATATCATTGAAGATTTTGCATAAATTAAAGATGGCCGCCAAGGTTTTCACCGAATCAGGGAAACTGGTTTGGTCATTCCTTTGAAGTTTCTTGATGCATCGATGATCTATACCAAGTTTCACACTGAACAGAGAAATGGTACCCAAGATACACAAGATTAATGATTTCGCATAAATTAAATATGGCCGCCAAAGTTTCCAACCAATCAGGTCCAGATTCAATAGGGTTCTGGGTCATGAGCATATGGATGTGCAGTGCAAGTTTGGGGTGCCTAGGGTAAGTCGTTCTAAAGATATCTTGGTAACAAGAAAGCTGTGATGGTTTCGCATAATTAAAGATGGCCGCCAAAGTTTCTAACCAATCAGGTCCAGATTCAATAGGGTTCTGGGTCACAAGCATACGGATGTGCACTGCAAGTTTGGTGTGCCTAGGGTAAGTCGTTCTGAAGATATCTTGGTAACGAGAAAGGTGTGACGGACAGACGGACGGACGGACAGACGTACATGACGACGACAATAAAAATTAAACATTTATAAACAATGTTGGTATTTATTATCAAATCAAACCTGCTATTGTTGTGCCATGCCACCCACTTGATCGAATGTTGTCTACCAACAGTTCTGTACATGAGGCGAAGATCGACGATCAGGCGATGCATCGTGAAGATCTCGAAGAGCAGAAGTGTTGGTAGACAACAATTGATCAAGTGGGTGGCATGGCACAACAATAGCAGGTGTAGATTTGAGCAATAAATAATTACATTAGCTGCTATAATAATGGAGAGAGAGAGAGAGAGATAATTAAGGCTTAACGTCACATTCAGCATAATAATAGTTAATAGTTATCAACTATTGCTGATGTGTATGATCACCAAGAATGATTGCCAAATTTTGTCAAAGAAAAGCAGCTGATACGAGAGTATCTTGATTATAGCAATGAGGCCAGTCCCCTTAGATCAAATGCCCTATCCAGGTGAGATCTATTGTACAAGTATGTAGCCATAATGAATTCCAAAACAGAAGTCCGATCTGTTTGTTTCTTTAAATCAAAGCCTTCCAAGAAGCCTACATAATCAGAGTCCCATCTAGGTGTCAATATTTCACTGCAAAAGTAAAGACGACTTACTGTAGAGCCGAGACCAGTAATTTGGTGAGAGCGTATTTCTTGGCTGGTTTCTTCTCATGGTGGTCGATAAAGATACTGACTAGATTCTGGAATTCTTCACCCAGAGGCAGTTCCTCATTACTACCCACATCAGTGTACTCTACAACAACAACACAGATAAGCAATGTTATGGTGATGGACTATACAACTCTCTTCATATTTGTCCCTGTTACAATTGTCGTTACAATGACTTAAACGAAATAACGAAAAGAGAACAAGTGTATTTAGGTACATTTGTTTCTGTAAACCATGTCATTATAATGAAGTTTCTGTTGTAGCGAATGTCGTTATAATGATGTTTCACTGTACTAGACTCCATAAAGCTATATGAACGACTTCAATGAAATACTTTTACCAGACAGCAAGGGGCACAGAAACTGTCAGTTCACGTAAACACCGAAGGGTCACCCTTGTTATTCATTTAATCACTTCAGGGGAAGTTAGTTCATTATATACTCACCCCTCTTCGACTTGAACTTGAGCTGGGCGCTGACTGTGTTGTAGCCACTGTACACCAGACTACAGTTTGTAGCGAATGTCGTCAGCTTGGCATTCAACTCAATTTCATGAGCATAATACTCCATATTACCCTGTTTGGGGAGAAATTCACAAATCATTCAGCTGAGATTTTATAGAATTAAGCGCAGATTTCATCCTTACGGTACTGGAGAGATGTTGGCCCAGCCACAATTATCATAATTCATGAAATGAAATTTGTATGATTGACAGATATAAACTAGACCAAATTACAGATTAAAGATAGGCAAAACCGGACTACTAAGAAAAGATTCTTCATGCAATATTTCCTTCCTCTAAAGAGCTAATGCACTCATTTTGAATATATGCATTCTGTCAATTTGGTGGAAAAATTAATGAATCATGACAATCACTTTTCTATGAGATTCCTTCACATGTCGAATTTTTGTTAACTGCTCAAAAACAAAACAGAAAGGGCAGCTGAAGACGCTGCCAAATGGGACGTCAAAGAGAGAGCGTCATGAATGCCACTGACATTACACTAGAACTCATCCGAGCTTTCAAAACAGTGCCAGACATCAGACGCTATGATGCGTCATTTCATAATATCATGATATCACATCATCAGGTACTGAGTTTAGATGCCTTTCTCTGTTTGGTTTTTGAGCATTTGACTAACATCAAACTTCCATAGCAGTCACATAGAAAAATAATTTCCGTAATTACTTACTTTTCCCAACAATTTGACATCTCTGCATTATTTAAGTGTTATTTAATGCATATTTTCAAACTGAGTGGATAAATATTTTCAAACTGAATGAATAGATCTTTAATATTAAAATGTTTATCACAGATCTGTTTGTACATTCCCTATGATCATATATATTACCCTACGAACAGCACTGGACAATCCATCACATTTCATTTCATCAGCGAATTTCTGGAGTACATTGATGAGAATCTGAAATCAACCAATCAAGGACAATGGGTAAAAGACTATTCCATTACTGAATTTAAGGCGGCGAAAGCAGAGTTGATTCGCCATAAACTTCATATTTCATGTGGATCATTCAAACAAAGGAACTGAATAAAGCTCGCACTTCAAGATAATCACAATACATGTACTAGATGAGAAATTGCCTGCTGAAAAAATGGTCAGTGAGATTGTGTACTTACACTTGTAGGTGTGGAGGAGGTTGAAACCACAGTCGTCAAACTGGCAACCAATATTTTCATGTGCTGTGGACTGATCAGCATGGGTCCAACCACATCACAAAAGGCCTGCAAGGAGAAATAACCATGCTCAAATTAAAACACAGAACAGAAGCTTGAAATAATGCATCCCCTTTGACCTCAAAATGAACAAGTAGGCCTATTTGTTTTTCTTTCTCCATGGTTCAGCTATACTCTCTACTTGGTCACAACCCAATTCCTCTTACTGAGATATAACATGGTATCCTTGAGCAGCAGCAGTTATAATGTCAATATCTAATTAGTGGTCAGGTATATAATTTAACTTACGGCCAAAGAGTTGGCAAGGTTGTCAGTATAAGTTAACTCCTGGGGATGAAGGTCTCTGTCAGGTGAGTAGAATCCCGAGTAAAAAATCTAAAATGGTGAAAAAAGTATAGAAATTACAAAAGGTCCTCGGGATTGACAAGATTGAATCTGAAATAGCTAAAAAAAAATAAAATACAAACTTGAAGAGTACATGTAGCATTTCATGTTAGCACTCACACATGCACAACCCCACTTTACAGGAGCACAAATAACCCCACTACATGGGCAGCCACATGGGCACTCAAATTTAACCTCACTATATGGGCACTATAGGAACAATTGGGATCAAATCACCCAAGTTTGTAAGCACAAATTTGCTTCAATGTTCTTTAACCAATACATTAAATCTATGTAAATTTGCATGTAAATTTGCTTCAATGTTCTTTAACCAATACATTAAATCTGTGTAAATGAAACTAAGTGTGCATCATAATTAATTATTAAAATGAACAGAGATTATTACAGTACAGTGTGGAAGGGTACATGGACAAATGGAAGTACAGTGTGTGATATGGGGTAGTTAGTTGAACTTACCTGAAATAATGGCATAACCCCGTCCAGCAGATAAAATAGTCCACCATGTACAATAGATTTTGTGTCGTGACTCTCAGCAACTTGACTAAGGGACAAGAAATATAAAAAAATATGAGTTCACTAGTCATGTCTGTATGCAGATATTGCTGATTAATCCAATGATTGAGGCACTTGAATAACTTACAGATTCCAACTTTTCTTCAAACATTATGATGGTCAATGGTGAAGGGGAGGCAACTCTCAGTGTTAAAAATCAGGATTACAAACATTGGACTACACCTCCCATAGCAGGACTCGGACCACTAAAAAAAAGTCCCTAGCCGTTAACCCCTCTAAATAACCTCTGCCATAGAGGACAAGTTTTTGTGCTGATTTTTTCCCCAGCTTCCTTTTGATAATGAGACAAGGGCTTGCATGGCCAAAATTAAGCATGACAAGTGCCCTTTTGAGTTGTGACTTTTATTTTGAATTCACTGCATAATTCATGCCAGTCTGAGGCACTATATGCAGGTGCGTAGACTCTGCTTTTTGGAGGTAAGTTATTCGCCGGAAGTACAGTGCTTGCCAACAGGACGCTCTGGCTCGAAATTTTCATGGGCGACCCCCGCCAAGAAGTAGATGGCGATGCAGGACTTGAATGGAACTACAAACTGCCAGGAGATGAAAGTCCAAAAATAATTAATAAATCAGCCATGTGCAGTTTCATTAACATGGCCGTCAATGTAAATTTAATAGTGGTCCGAGCCCTAAAAGCGTAAACACAGAATACATATGTCACCGGTTCAGGTAAGTCATACGAGGAGGCTGGATGACAATCTGTCACTGATGTCAATTTCATAGTTTAGTGATAAAGATGGCGGAGTTGTATACCACGTGGAGAGCAAAATATTTCGAAAAAATTAATTATAATAGCCAATTAGGCTCGAATGGAGCATGTTTACTGTGGACTGGGGTGCAGAAGAAGCAGCCACCCCATTATGGAGTGATTAATATCCAGCCTTTTGGAAAGAAAACATGGAGAATAATTCACGTTCATCGTTTGAAATTTATTTTGCATCATAATATAAATTTAGAAGAATTCACCAGTGACATAAGCCACTTATGTCATCAGCCAAGTTGTCACAATATTGCACACCTGAGTGCAGAAGTCAGTTTTGTTAATAATCAGAGACAGAGGTGTAGGGCCATGGAGAAATGTTCAGGCCATGTATTTTTGGGTAAACAGTATCCAGATTGTTTGTTCAGGGTCACACCTGAATTCACGCGTTAACAGGTGAGTCCGACACATCAGGGGAGACAACTCTTGTTCTTTTAGGATAATATGGTCTTTCTCAAAGTCAGGCATGTGTTTGCCAAGCTGTCTTTTCTTGTAGCCTTCTCTTCTTTCTTTTGCCTTATCCGCATCGGTTTTAGCTTTCTTAGCTTTTATATAGTTTTTAAGTTTAATTGCTTTATTGTGGATTTTTCTTCTTTTAACCTCTGGCCTCTGTTTATATGATCTTTCATAATCGCATTGCTTTTGTATCTGTTGTAGGTTTTTGCAGGCAGATGAGCCAGTTTCTAGGGGTGCACGGAGTGCTTCAAGTTTCTTATGCTGTGATGTTCCTTCACCGAGATTCAGTTTTAAGACTGTGGATCCAGCTCTCGCTGCCGCATTGGTAGGAAAGTTCACATTTTTTGACAGTGAGGCACAGAATGCCCTGTTTGTTCCTTCTGACTTACATGTGTTTGAAAGATGGTTTCAAGGGCTGGCTGCTGCATGCAATTTCATATTCAATATTTTTCGCACCAGTATTCTGTCATTGTCATCCAAATTTAACCACTTGATGTTGTTTGCACTCAGACTTCTAGATTTCTTCCACCAACTAGTATTAACCCCTCCACCACAAACTATAGCATGCCTTCTACAACTTCCACAGTTTCCATCATAACAGTCAATTGTTGCATCCAACACCTTAATGTTGAAAGCGACGTTAAACCCTATTCACTCACTCACTCACTCACTCCAACACCTTAGGTAGTCTTTGTACTATTTCAGTTATGTCCCCTACATAAGTTTGTTTCCAGCATAATCCTCTTTTCACCTCACTGACGGCAAATTGTGGAAGTGGGCAGGTAGGTGTAATGGTGGCGTGGTCCTGTTTTGCCTTATTTCACATATCTTGCAGTTTCCCAGCATGCAACAGTCTCAGACCTATCCTCCCCTGCTCTGCTGGAGCCTTTTGCATACTTTTCTGCTAAATCCGGCTTCTTCGACTCCTTCG
Source organism: Hanleya hanleyi (assembly GCA_036873755.1). NCBI lineage: Eukaryota > Metazoa > Mollusca > Polyplacophora > Lepidopleurida > Hanleyidae > Hanleya > Hanleya hanleyi. Next base: position 64,318 of record JAVTVY010020325.1, read on the forward strand.
GATGTAATAGTTTTGCCTTCCCAGACCTTCCTTCCTCATCCAGAATTATGTAGGTATGGCCATCATAACCAACTCTGGTGACTTTGCTGAATTCCTCTCTGTCATACCTGGGGTGCCATGCTGATTTTGGCTCATTCTGTTTAGTTGTTTCCACCTCTTCAGAGTGTTTTATGATGCCTGAAGTTGAGGGTGTCTCCTGTGCATGGCAGACTTTTTGGGGAAGTAATTTATGACCCAATTTGAACCGGGTGACCAAGCTCCCTCGCTTTCCTTTCTTAACTCGCTTCCGTTTCTTCGAGTTTCGCATGCTGATCTGGTGATGTTTTAGAGATGTGATGAGATAGCCATGTAATTGGTAAAGTTTATATACTATCTGTCTCTATGACAAAAGTGTGTGTCAATTGATCTGACACCTTTCATCATAGGCTGATCATAGTAAATGTATTGCACGTATCACCCTAATGGATACACATGATTATGTGTATTATGGTATGCAGGAGTGACATCAGGGTCTTGCTATTTATTTTTTTTGCCACTGCCTGGCATTTATTTGTGTATTAGATGTCCCCCTTTCATACAGACCAGAATTTGACAGGTACACATTTTTAGTTTTTCCACTGAAATATCATATTTACCATAAAAATCCCCAAAATCTGAATTTTTTGGCATCTTTTTTAAAAATTTATTGAAAAATCCAGAAACAGTTTAGGGATATTTCTATTTAGGTATAGGATTCACAGATGTATGCAGAATCCATTTTGAGACTGATCAGCTCCTCAGTGACAGGAGTTTTCTTGGTTTAGGCAATGCCATAAGGCACCTCACACTATAGTGAATACATGTGTATTGTGAAGAATGATCAGTCCGGTACAACTCCAAAACGGGGAACGTTCCCAAATTGGGAAACATATTTCCTGAACAGGAAACTTTTCCAAAACAGGGAACATTCCCAAATTAGGAAACATATTTCCTGAACAGGAAACCTTTGGCAAATATGTTTGTTCATTCATAAATTGCAAATAACACAAATATTATACTCAAATGTCCTCTAAATAAGCACGTTTGGTACTGTTTCATTATACAGAATAATTATTTTTTCTTATTATGGTTTAAATGGACCGTTAGCCCACCATAGGGCTGACCAATGTTTCTATTTCAGGAAACCATCATATTCAGACTGGAATATCTCGGGCTAACAATGGCTAACGATCAACACACTGATCATGTGACGGCAGGGTCATAGTGAACTATCTTTGTGTGGATGGTCAATGTGCAGAGAAGTGCAGGGACTGAGAAAATTAGGATCCAAATTTAATAATAGCATTATTTGAACAATTGAAACCATAATGAGAAAAAATAATTATTCTGTATTATGAAACAATACTAAATTTACTTATTTAGATGACATTTGAGTATAATATTTGTGTTGTTTGCAATTTATGAATGAACAACAATATTTGCCAAAGATTCCCTGTTCAGGAAATATGTTTCCCAATTTGGGAACGTTCCCCGTTTTGGAGTTGTACCGGACTGATGATGGGGGTAGATGTAGTTAATGGTTCATATTCCGAGACATATTTGATGGAAGTAGCTCAGATAGGCTAACATGAAATGGTAAGTGGACAGGTCACATGCCTCCCAAATTTCATTTGGATTGGTTGAATTTAATGTGTCTAGTAGGGCTCGGACCACTAAAAAAAGTCCCTAGCCGTTAACCCCTCTAAATAACCTCTGCCATAGAGGACAAGTTTTTGTGCTGATTTTTTCCCCAGCTTCCTTTTGATAATGAGACAAGGGCTTGCATGGCCAACATTAAGCATGACAAGTGCCCTTTTGAGTTGTGACTTTTATTTTGAATTCACTGCATAATTCATGCCAGTCTGAGGCACTATATGCAGGTGCGTAGACTCTGCTTTTTGGAGGTAAGTTATTCGCCGGAAGTACAGTGCTTGCCAACAGGACGCTCTGGCTCGAAATTTTGATGGGCGACCCCCGCCAAGAAGTAGATGGCGATGCAGGACTTGAATGGAACTACAAACTGCCAGGAGATGAAAGTCCAAAAATAATTAATAAATCAGCCATGTGCAGTTTCATTAACATGGCCGTCAATGTAAATTTAATAGTGGTCCGAGCCCAGCAGCAGGTGGCTTAGGTGGGCAAAATATTAACATGTACTACAGCAGCATTAACTAAAGTTCTGCAAGTATAGATAATATAATACTGTGACAGTGCTGGCCGTGAGGAAAATGCAGGAGAGCTATCCATCACTCACCTCAAAAAGCTGTAAGGCGAGTATGGGCGAGTGACCGTCACTCTCCTTGGAAAATGTTTAGGCGAGTGACTCCAAATTATACTGCCAAATAAAGACTCCAGGAGCCAGGAAAACATTTTCTTATTATCGGTAAAATGAGAATACATCACTTTTGTAGCTCTGTGTTTATTAGGTTTTTCTTAAGTTATGGTTCCTTTTGTAGCAGATGACAATTGACATTTTAGATTTATAAATAACGAATTAAAGTAAAAACACTGACTACAGAAACTATTTGCAAAGTCTGCTCACTGATTTTTCTTAAAGTCCGCTTCCGGATCTTTCTCAAATCCGCAATTTGGTGAATTTGTATAACCATGTGCTCTGTGATGGATGACTGCAAATGATGTTTTTTGAGACTGGCAATTGAAAAGTTGTTGACCACAACTCAATAAAACTGACATCAGTATAAAGCAAAGGATATGAAGTAATATACAAGAGCTTATTGCGGCCAGAGTAACTGTGCAAATAGCACAGAACTCCACCATGAGGCAGGTGTAGATTTACAACCACAACAACAACATACCGTACACGGAGTTTTACTTTCGGAATGAAACATGACAACTGACACGCTTGTGACTAAGTCACTGGACCTTGATAGTTTAGGTCTCCCTAATCTGTAATTGGACATTCTTCTAAACAATATTTTGGTAGTGAAAATGGTTCACATTTGGACTTGGACTAAAAAAATTTGCACAAATTATGGCGAGTGCTTCAATACTCGCCATAATCGGAATTTAGGCGAGCATGAGGCGCGCGTGAGCGACCGCTCGCCTCTCACGGCCAGCACTGCTGTGATATAGATGTATACCTTTTTGTTGGTGGAGTTTTCAAGAGGACAGCTGCTCTGTCTGGGTGACGAGACACAGAATCTGTCAACTGAGCAATCTCACCCACACTGCTGGATATATAGTCCCACATACTCCTAGTGAACAAAGAAAAATAACACACACATTTCAATCTGCTACACTTTTATGCAATATGAGAAGGATGCAATATTTTACCAAAAGTTCACAAATGTGACCTTTAATACCAATGGTATTATTAGAATGGTACTTTGGAAGAAAAATGTTCTTGTAAGATAAAATTCTCATCAAGTCGTTGCAATTGTACCACATTACCAGTGTGAATGGTTGACCCCTTAAACTTGGTTCACAATATTTCAGACTTGTTATGTTGTAAGTCAGTGAAAACATGATCTGTCATATTTGTGGGAGGTTATATAGACCCAGAGCCTGGACTTGGAGAAGGGGTTCAATGTTATAGAAGATTTCTGACTTACTTGTTATGTTGTAAGTCAGCAGCTCCACTCTCTGCCATGTTCGTGGAAGGTTTCATATAGACCCAGAGCATAAACTTGAGGAAGGGTTTTTTCAGATTCAGGTCGATCTGTTGATGGTTTAACACCCACAGGATCTCATCAATGGGCAAGATGGTCTGACACAGAGACTCAATGAACTTGTTGTCACCCTGAATTTTAAATAGAAAGAGTTACTTAGACAGAGTTACTTAGACATGGGCTTAATTCTCATCTTGAAAATTTCAGATCAAATTTTAACCTTTGATTCAAAGTTTTTCTTTTGTATGTTGGAAAGCAGCGAGGTATTTATTTTAAATTCACATATTTTTTTTTCTAACAAATAAAAAACTTCTGATAATATTTTGGAGGTGATAAATTATTGATGCAGCAGCAGACTAGAGTTTTATTATCCCACATACCTCAGCACAAGCTGACAGTAACTCCACCAGAGATATGAAATAGGTCAGATGACCTTGATCAGTCTGATTCAACAGAATCTTCTCCCTAAAAATAAAGGTGACAAATCATTTATAGCAGGAATTTAAAAAACTCAACCTTCTTGTATTTTCCTGTTGTCAGAGCTGTAACCTCCTACTGTCAGGGTGACACTCTCTAATTTCCAGGAAACCCTTGTCACATATGCGCATTCAGAACAGACTGGCTTATTTTGTATATAATCTGTAATCATGTTCATGTAATAAGAGATGAAGTATCATAATGTAAGTCTTGGAGAAAGAGAGAGAATTAAGGTTTTACGTCGCATTCAGCGACGATAATTAAGTCTGTTAGCTATTTGGAATGAACATGGGAAAGCAGAAATTTGAGGAGAATTCTAACCAATCATATATTGTAATGAGGCTGAACTCTCAATACCTGATGTCACGGGGTTGGTCCAGAATGTAAGCCACCTTTTTGAAATTCTGCATGATGTACTTCATGGTGAAGGCTTGGTTTCTCTTCAGTGTCAGATCGAGGCCCTCAACCTTGACCAGAACCATGAGGAGATCGACAAACTCTGGTGCCTTGTCCTGATGCTCGGCCGCTAACAGGACAAGCTTCTGTAACTGACGAGGGTGGATCTTCATGCAGATGGCCTGGTTGGCGATGAAAATCTGTACAAGAAAGGGATGGTCTCAGATTAGGTCGGGAATAATCAGTTTCTATTATAAGACATGAAATAGTTGTCTCTTATGTGGATAAACAACAGAGAATTCATCCAAGTCTCAGAGGGGTAGACATCACTGTATGGTAATACAACAAATGCAGGCTTTCATATTGTTCTGCTAGAAAGTCAATGGTAATGTCCAATATCAGATTTACGGGTAGACATCACTGTATGGTAATACAACAAATGCAGGCTTTCATATTGTTCTGCTAGAAAGTCAATGGTAATGTCCAATATCAGATTTACGGGTAGACATCACTGTATGGTAATACAACAAATGCAGGCTTTCATATTGTTCTGCTAGAAAGTCAATGGTAATGTCCAATATCAGATTTACGGGTAGACATCACTGTATGGTAATACAACAAATGCAGGCTTTCATATTGTTCTGCTAGAAAGTCAATGGTAATGTCCAATATCAGATTTACGGGTAGACATCACTGTATGGTACGTAATACAACAAATGCAGGCTTTCATATTGTTCTGCTAGAAAGTCAATGGTAATGTCCAATATCAGATTTACGGGTAGACATCAGGCCTTGCGTTTCGACGGGTATCCGGGTATCCGATACTCGTGGAGATACCCGTTCATTCGCTTCACGGGAATCTGTTTGGATACCCGTAAAATAATGTCTGGGGAAAATGTTGTCTATCAAAAAAACCATATTCGGCTTTAATAAACGATAGTTTACCTAGAAATCATCGACCGCAGGCTTTACAAATGGCGGAAGTTCATATTTTTACGACGTCTTAAGTGGGCGACGAATTATGGCAGCTGCGTGCATTCTCTTGTACTGGGCGATTTTCGTCGTATCATCTGTAGCTACGGGCATTTACACAAACAACCGTGCATAGGAGAATGCAATTGCAGAAACTATCGTGTTATGGTCGATGTTTACAAACGGTAAACACGGAGGACACGAGAGGGTTTGATTCCAATCTGCTTGAAAATGTAGAAAGGAAAGACAATATCTGTACAGGCTTACAACGGATGTCCAGATAATGTAAAGGATGGTTTTGTCTTCATACAGAACGACGAAAACACGAAATTAACTCATTATAATCCCTGAAGTTAGTACTGTGGTGAACTTCTTAAATGTGTGTTCATTGGAATTGTTCGTAATTTTTTGACTTACATCACTCAATTTTAAGTTCATATTGTGTGTTTGTTCAATTCATCAACATATTTAAGTTATATGCTAGGTGTCATGAAGATGGTATTACTATATATGCAGCACTTAAGTATAAACATTCGTAATGAATGAAGTCGGAAGCTGAGCTGGTGACCCGTGACATTCATAGTGAGAGACAGAGCTATTTTTTAGTCCATAATGAGAATATAATCAAGGTCCATAACCTTAAAGCGAAAATTTTCAAGTGACTCCAAATTACAGCTCCAAATTAAATTAATTCAAGGAGACAATCCTTGACACAATTTCATAAAAATATCAGCTCAGTGAATCGAATGGCTACACAGCGGTGGGGAACAACATGATGTGAGAATCAATTATCCTATTAACAACAGTAAACATGAAAAGAGTACATAAATGTTTATTCCACTTTAATCTCCACACTTCAATTTTTCGTCACTTCAGTGGATACTGGTAGATACCCGTAAACTGAAATTGCGGGTATCCGTTTGGATACCCGTGAATTTTGACGAAAAGCAAGGCCTGGACATCACTGTATGGTAATACAACAAATGCAGGCTTTCATATTGTTCTGCTAGAAAGTCAATGGTAATGTCCAATATCAGATTTACGGGTAGACATCACTGTATGGTAATACAACAAATGCAGGCTTTCATATTGTTCTGCTAGAAAGTCAATGGTAATGTCCAATATCAGATTTACGGGTAGACATCACTGTATGGTAATACAACAAATGCAGGCTTTCATATTGTTCTGCTAGAAAGTCAATGGTAATGTCCAATATCAGATTTACGGGTAGACATCACTGTATGGTAATACAACAAATGCAGGCTTTCATATTGTTCTGCTAGAAAGTCAATGGTAATGTCCAATATCAGATTTAACTACACGTACCATGTGGTGGATTTACATGAGAAAAATCCAGAATAAGAGTGATATGTGTGTGCATTTCTTTCAGAAAATAACTTGATCTACATGTATGTACATGGGTTCATAGTCGACCTACATGTACGTACACGGGTCATAGTTGTCCTATAAATAAGTAAATGGGTTCATAGTTGTCCTATAAATAAGTAAATGGGTTCATAGTTGTCCTATAAATAAGTAAATGGGTTCATAGTTGACCTACATGTACATGGGTTCATAGTTGACCTACATGTACATGGGTTCATAGTTGACCTACATGTACATGGGTTCATAGTTGACCTACATGTACATGGGTTCATAGTTGACCTACATGTACATGGGTTCATAGTTGACCTACATGTATGTAAATGGGTTCATAGTTGACCTTCATGTATGTACTTGGGTTCATAGTTGAAGTATAAATAAGTAAATGGGTTCATTGTTGATATACATGTACCTCGGTTCATAGTTAACAAACAGGTACATGGATTCATAGTCAACCTACATGTATGTAACTGGGTTCATAGTTGACCTACATGTATGTACATGCATTCATAGTTGACCTGTATATGAGTAAATGGGTTCATAGTTGACCTACATGTATGTACATGGTTGGTCTACATGTATGTAGATGGGTTCATGGTCAAGTATAACAGAATATACTCATATCCTTCTTTAGTTTCAGCTTTTAATCAACCTTCAAAGTAAACTAATAGTAAATATCCAATTGAAGAATCTTCTCTATGTCCCTAGTTTCTATGTTTCATTCTTCAAGTGTTATCTCAGAAGTAAATGAACAGTGTATTTCTTTTCATAGGACTACAGAAGATTATTTTGTCAACTTAGATGAGCATTACCTCTTTTAACATAGCAGCGAGTTCTGACTCGACACCCCGAATGTCTAGCAGTTTGTCCAAATAGACAAACATGCGACTTTGGACTTTGTCATTCTCCCGGATCAACATGGTCAGCAAACTGAAGGTCTTTTTGAAGACCTCTCGCATCCCTTTATACTCCTGATGGAATAGAAACCAATACTAACTGTTAGCAATAATGCAAATACGTCGAAATAACCTTGATCAAAATATGGATACGAAAACTATGATAGAGACAGACGTTATATCTATTATTATATATATTCAATTAATAGAATAACAAGATTTAAGAATATATCACAAAATGATTTGGAGATGAAGATAAGGTTTCTCTCTTACCGGAAGTCTCGAGTCAATGTCCTGGGATAATATGTCGAGAAGAATATTCAAAATACCTGAATAAATGAAGATAAGAAATCTAGACCTTCACATACAAAACAAAAAAACAAATTTATATTCTAAATTCATAATACATACAAGCAGTAATTAAATAGCAACAACTGTTAAAATCTCCATTAAACAGAATGTACATTGATGGAGATTCAGTTATGGACAAAATAATAACGAACTTGATAAATTCATACTCTTAAGATTTGTTCAGGCAAGCAGTCAGATGTTATTGCTAAAACATTGTTCAGAATATTCAACTATTCCTAAGTTCTGAGGAACGTACACTGTAATTGCAGGCTCTATGAATATGGTAACCACTCTAATACTTCAGCCCCAATATTGATCAGCCACTCTGACAAATTTGATCAGACTAAATGTAGGAGAATCTACATAGGTCATATCCTACTGTAGTATTAATTTGTCAACTTTCCGTTAAATCTGATCAAAATTTGATAAGACAGAAAACGCACTTCCTGTGATTGAATTATTGGAGCAATTAAAGGAGAAGAAAACATGTGACTATAAATGTATACACTGAATGAAAGATCTAACATGTGACTAATGTATTGACTGAATGAAAGATCTAACATGTGACTAATGTATACACTGAATGAAAGATCTAACATGTGACTAATGTATACACTGACTGAAAGATCTATCTCCCCCGTATCCAAAAATGTAAGCAAATATTTTTTGCGATTTTTTCCACTCGATTAAATTGGTATTCAACCTGCACATCATTGTCTTTCAAGCATGCGGCCATTTTGGCTCGGTCGTCAGCGTGTGACGTCACCCGGGCCTCGCTGCTCTCTAGCGGGGATTGCAAAAATATAATGAAATTGCATGGAGATATATTACAAACCAAGCCTTTCTTACATTGGAATGATTACAATTTGAAAGGAATAGGAACCGAACGTGCAAAAGTTCTTCTCTGATGCATTTGGAATAAAATCCTGCCGACCGACGTTAGCAACCCACATCATTGGGAACCGATGAAATGTCATGGTCTTTGGAAGGTTTGGATTCCAAGTTCTGTTAGAACAGCCAAACGCCATACACTGCGGCATGATGCCCGTGTATTTGCAGAATATTGGCACACTACCATTATCAAATTATAACAGTACACAAAATATAAACCTGCAGTCCCGAGAACTTCTCGTACTTTAACGTACAGGGTGGAAGTGAGTATGAGCCTGGCTGACATCACGCGGCGATGCGCACAATATGTTTTCGGTATTTCTGATTGATTAAAATAGATGCAAGCCCTTGTAATGGCAGTACTTGTGAATCTGTCCACAGGCTCCAGTTTTTGATGTTTCGATATGAACAGATCGGCAGTAAAACATCGCAAAAACTATTTGCTTACATTTTTGGATACAGGGGAGATAGATCTTTCCTTCAGTGTATACATTATTCACATGTTTTCTTCTCCTTTAAAGGAGAAAGATGATTGTTTCACTCCTCACCATGGCTGATCATACTGTTGATTGTTTCACTACTTACCATGGCTGATCATAATGTTCTGGTTCATATGATGGGGTTCTTCTGGAGCTTTGGGCAGATGGCAAAACCTGAAATCAAATAAGTTAGAAGTAGAAAAAAAACTACCCTAAGGAAGTAAAAGAAGTGACCTTGATCTTCGTCCTCAATTTTCCTATGCCAGACATTATATTCCTTCATATATCCACTACCAAAAAAATGGGTTTTTAATGGTTTTCTGATTTTTGGGCCAGTGTCCTTGCCCTTTGACATACTGATCTCACTTTTGGTCTGTGACATATTCTTGAGCCCATAGCTACAATGTATACTGATAAAGATTGAAAGAAATCCATCAAAAATACTTTAAACTTTAAAAGTTATGGAACTAAATAAATAAATTTGGGAGAAGCAGAACTTGGATTTCGAGGAATGCAGGAAGCAGCACCAGGATGGAGTTTATGGTCAAAGGGGAGATAACTCCATGTTCCCTGTGTTGCCTGTTCAAAGATTTCTTGAGGAGTCCCACATGTAATCACTGAAAGTGAAGAGAACAGCTTTCTTACTCTGACAACTCCTCCAGCATTTCACACATGAGTTTCTCCTGTGCCTCATTCATCTTGGAGCGGGCAAGTCGTCTTAATACTGGTAATGTTCGTTGTACCTCCCGATGGACACGAGCCGAGTCCTGAGTCAGTAACACCTGAAAAGACCATATTACATATAACTTAGAAGAAGAAATCGATAGTTTGACCCTGGATAATAATCATTAAGGATATCACAACATTCCTGTCTAAACGATACTTGTTAAACTATTTAATATTTTAAATTTATAAATCAATTATAAACTCATAGAAGGAACAAATATCAAATGTAATGTGATACAAAAAAATTATTGTTCACTAGGCATACCTGTGCTTCTACGGCCAACTTGAACATGTCACTGCGTGAAGAATAGAGCTTGTTGAGAATATCCAGTGACTTACACACCATCTTGTCATACTTGTAGTTCGCTAAATCCTGAAAGATAGGACACATAAATGTGGAAAGCGTAGTCAAGTAGTAAGTATAAAGGCAAAACTAGTATAAACTAGAACTCGTGGACTTCGGAAGGCTGCCGTTATCTGCGTGCATTTTATGGCTTTTATGTTTGAGTGTAATCTGCAGAAATACATAGTTTTTCCTATTTCACAAAATTGGGTCATGTGTATAGTGTTGTGTTATGTATAATGCTTTATTTACCTTTGTCAGTCATAACAGGAAAAAATGTACAAAATGCGTTTGAAGTCCACCGACATTGAAACTACTGATTTGGCTTGGAACTTTAACATTCAGTACTCAGCATGGACAGTAATCTCGAGTGAGATCCTGTGGCAAGTTAACCACATACAGGTTCCGTTCAGGTTTTCAAAAGTTACTGTCGGAGTCTAGCGGATCACCGTTGAAAACAAGCCCAAGAGAGATCTTGCGGTGAGCGAGTGAGTGAATATGATTTAACGTCGCTTTCCACCCTATTTCAGTCATATCACGATGTTTGGTTCCTATTCCTCTTCACACCCGGTCCTATTCTCCATGAGTGCCCCAGTTAGTCGTCTCTTATGACAAGCTCTCTGAGGAGCGGAGACCTATTCTTACGATGATCTGGAGTGTGGACACACGGACGAACCCCAATACTATATTCCCCCCTTTAGCCCTTCGGGGGACAGTTATAGAGGAAAAACATAATGAATGTATTGCTGCAGTTCAGATTTAGGAAAGTTTTGTCATACGATTCGAGCACCGTATGCAATGTAATGGTTACATGGATGATGTGTAATAATATTTTATAAAAACTGGATATTATGAAATGATAAACATGGTACTGAACTCAAATTTTAAAGAAAATGTTGACCTAAAATAGGACCTTTTGTACCATAGACAAAGTTCACAAATGTTTTTAAGCATCTTCCCTATTGAAATATTCCCTGGTTTTGCATGTTATCAAATAAGTGTGACCTGCAGTTCCAGGTTGCTGTTGTCTGCTATAAAAATGAATAAAACATTTTTTTCTCCAAGTTTTTCTGGTTATTTGCAACAACAACAGTTTCACACTGGCAGATATAAAAACGAACCAAACATTTTTTCTTTTCTGGTGAAACTGTTGCATGTGGTATGCAATATATTGATATTTATGTATTACTAAACATAAGCAAACGAATAGCATTGTGGAAACATAGCACCATGTGATTTTGTCTTGCAGCAGCAGTGAAAAATACCCATCGAGTTAAGAGTGGATTAACAGATTTTTGTAAATCGTCCGGTCAGTCAACGTGTGCACAATCCTTCAAAAGCAGGAAATTAACATGAGGGTGAGACTCGCAAAACCCCTCGGCTTCCCCCGAGCAATTGAGAAATATGCTGAGAAAGTGCAATATATTATGGTTACAGGGCCTGATCTAGACTTTTAGTTTGGGCACCTATACATGGTGCAGAGTGTGATAAGTTATAATGAAATAGGCCATGATGTGGGACTGTCGAAGCCTATGGAAGCTGTGGGAGTACTGAATGGTCTAAATACAGCCGGATATCTAATTCATATTTGGCAAAAGTACTTGCATTAGTATTGGTTTCAGCCTGTTCAGAGAGGGGATTTGTTTTTTGTTTTATTTTTTTTGGGGGGAGGGAGCGCCCAAACTCATCATAATGAGCTCAAAAACAGCCTGGATCAGGCCTGGGCTACATTTACTAATCATTCAGGATTGTACTTTTTACAGCATATCATTATTCTGCAGATTTAACAGCTACGGTAACATTCAAGCAAATATCACAAAAGGGGCATAATTTTTCTGTAGGCTTCTACACGTACGAGGAGATAAATAATTTGGTAGCTGTACCGAACACAGTTCTTCAGATTTAACAGGTTAATACATTCATGCATATCCAAGATTATTACACCCGGAAAGGGGCATAACTCCATAAACTAAGAGCCGAGACACTGAATGTTTTGTATGCTTCTAGAATACAACTAGATAAATAAGTTTCCAAAATTTAGTAGATGTACCAAACACGGGCCTGCAGATATGACTTGTACACTCAACTTATATATCACAAAATCAGAGATAATTGGGCTGAGATGACCAATATTTTATAGGCATTTAGAATACAAATACATGATAAAGTTTCATCATAATTTGCTAAGCTGTACAAACACGGTTAATTATATAGGTATAACTGGTTACATTCAAGTGTGTATCACAAAATCAGATGATAGTGCACATGAATGGGGTGTAACTCTGTAAAATAAGAGCTTAGATGACTAATTTTCTGTTGAATTCTAGAATACAACTATATAAATAAAGTTTCCAAAATGTAATAGCTATATTAAACAGTTCTGCAGATATAGTTGATCAAGCACGTATCACAAATAAGAAATTATTAATCTGTAAAGAGGCATAAAATATTGGCCGAGTGCAGCCATTTTCGGTAGGTGTCTGACTGAAACTTAGATAAATAAGTTCCCAAAATTTGGTCACGGTACCGTATCTAGAGCGGTTTTGCCTATAATTCTGTAACGGACGGACGTACGTTCATGGCGACAATACCCCAGGTCAAAATTGCTGAGGGGTAAAAACAATAAAGTCATTGTCCCCTAATTCATAGTTCAATTCAGCGTTTATTAGCTAATTATAGCTAATTAGACGACGACTTGACTTTGGTGTACAGTCAACTGTTAATTTCTATGTA